>JASANC010005826.1:0-20913 GCA_030248135.1 Theristus sp. LFF4_11 | reverse complement strand
GGGTTTTGTTGAAAAATGGCAAAAATACCTTGCATGGCAGGCAAGAAAGTTGCAGAAACTTCTACTTTTCACAGAGATTTCCTTTTGTAACAGCCTTTTGTAATGAAATTACCATTAACTCATCCATTTGGGGCCTTTGGTAGCACAATTTCACCAATGTCACTGCATTCAGCCACTGAATTCGCTGGGTATGTGTTTCAAACAGGTTTCCAATTAACCCCCATGGGGGATTATTTGTGGGGGGGGGGGGATTATTTGAAAACTGGTCGGGGGGGGTGGGGGTTTATTGGTGGGGGGGGGGGGGGATTAATGGTGGGGGGGGGGGGTTTAATGGGGGTAATACGGTACGCACATTCATGCGCACGTTCATGTTAGCGCGTCAGCGCGCTTCAGCGCGCGCGTTCATGAATGGGCCTTTAATGCGCACGTTGAGAAAGCCGTAGCGTACTGAACTCACTATGGAAGATGCTACGTTACTAAAATGAAATTATACGACCTTGAAACAATTTTAAAACAGTGATAACAACTGGATAAATGCAATTTTGGTGGCAACTTTAGTTGGCGAGTTTGTGGCGAATTCAGTAGCTGCGGTTTCTCGGGGCGGTGACACTGTGCGGTCTTACCTCGTTCACTGTAGCAATCGTTAAATCGGCGCCAAGACGAGTGTTCAGGCCCTCAGTAAAAACGACTGAGTGATAGTCTATTTGCGAGCTAACTGCAAAAAAGTTAGAATAATTCTTTTACACACATGCCCAAAGTTTTGAAAGAGTTATCACAATGTTGGTACAAACAGAATATCGACAGCAAGAGGCTTCATGGTAATTTTGCTGTTTTTTTTGTTTTTCAAGGCGCTTTAAGCCAGACAAAAAGTGAAATTTTGCTCTTCTAAACTAAACAACTGACTTACATGGTATCGGTACGCCTGGTGGAGCACATCCTGAAAATCTTGAGGTTTAGCGGAGAGAACAGTGTGTATCATTGCCGCTTTTAACTATGTTTCATGGTCATGTATAAGCCCGCACACTTTCCCACGCCTGTTTATGTATACTGCTGCTACACACATTTTTAAATGAGATCAATGGGACGCTGAAAAATGCACATGTAAATGCACATGTTCGTGCACTTTTTAATGCAGATGCACAAACAATTGCACTTATCGAATCAGATTCACTTTATTTTTCAGAAGAAAACCCGCCTGCAGCTGCATTATTCAGACAAAAAAACTGTTTGAAAAATTAAGTGAACGGGTTTGAGCACTTGAATCGATAAATGCACAAACACGTGGATTCTTTTTCTGCGTGGGCTCACGCGGTTCACCTTGAACCGCTTTGAACTGTAGCGCTATTCTATTTTTATCTTGTATGATGTTTCTCCGCCGTTCCGAAAACTACGAGATGGTAATTTAGGTTTTTTTTATCTTATTAGTTAAGTTATGGCTTTGGTTCTGCAGTGGACATTTTTATTTTCTGCTTTGCGTAAGTGGTATACACTGTATACGGACGGAACATGCCTATATGCGACTTGTTCTATTCCACAGAAACTACGACGTGTCCTATGTAAACGGTCTTTATTTTGGTGATTTCAACTGCATCCAGCCAGTCCTTTTGCGAAGAATTCTGCTTCACGTGTGCACTGAAGCGCCGAAACCTTCAACCTTCATGGTCAATCAAGCAAGGTTGAGGTGAGGCTGTGTCACATGCGCGAAATAAAGGGTTCCAATTGTCTGCTACGCTGAGAATCACAGCAATGACCGTTTTAGCTGAAATTTTAATCCAATAAATGGTAACCAACTGACCATAAGTGGTACAAATTTCAGCTTCAGACAGTAACGCAGTCGCGAGATAGATGCGTTTAAAAAATGACGTTTTTTCTAATCACCCTGTATGGACGACTATAAGAACACGTGTCGCGTGTTTTCAGTGTACGTAATATAGTACGATTGACCAAAGTATTTTTATTGAAGGACGCCTCCGAAGGCAATGCGTTCGACATCGCTCGTGCAGTTCAATATGCTCGTGTTTTTGTGGCTGTTATTGGTGCCGATGATGGTGTTCGCTGATGATAGCGAAAATGATGATGATTTTACTCCTGGTCTTATGCGATTCGGTCGGGCGCTCGCAGCGCAAAGTTTGCCGCAGTCGGACGAATAAGATGAGCACGCAGCAGTTGCTGCTGCAGGCTCCGGTGAACACACCCCCAACGACGCGGCGAACGAAGTCTAGCGTTGATTAGGCGGTGGTCACGAGGGGGAGGGGGTACTTTTTAAGAAAAGAAAATTTTGTTGGATTGAATTGCTCGCAACCTTGATCAAAGTGCTGTTTTTTGGAAAAATGATAACTGTTTGCAACTTTGGTTCCACAGGTTACACAGTTTGTGGTGGCTCTTTTGTTTGGTGGTGGTGAAGCGTATTGGATGGTGTGGTGTGAAGCATAAAATGCTAAAAAGTGTCCTTCATTTCTTTTTTGATACCACTTTCTGTGTCATGCTTTTTTCTTTTCAAAGCTCATGTTTGGGGCCAAAAATGACTGCGGTTTTTAAGCACGGTTTTCAAATGCATGTCAGCGAAAAAAAGGCACCGACCTTGGGTACGCAAAACAAATTTTTTAGCACATGAAGTACATTCGATGTGCAACTTTTTACTGTCCATTTAATTCCCAAAGCTGACCAACGAGTGAGCTGAAATTCTCAAACTATGACTTCTTCTAACTTTGGCTTACCAGTCTTGTACTCGCACATGAAATACCGATTTCCACCGCCTATATCGTGCACGCCTCGGTCGCCCGTGTAGATGCCGCCCTGCATGTTGCCGCACGAATTGGCGTAGTTGCCACGAAACGTCGGCTGCTGATCGTGTCTCACCTGACATATTGAATCGTGTCACATTGGTTTGCTGATTCACGTTGAAATGGTGTCCGAAATGGCCCGTCCGTCTGGGTGTCACGCGAGGTTTCCGGTCAAAATTAGCCTCGGAAAAAAGTGGTAACACGCCGCACTCGGCGTTTTTTGAGGCCATTTTTTGTTTTGACACCGCGCGGGACACGGGACATTTGTTCGGACACCTTTTAGCGTGTTGGCACTTCATCGTGAGTTCGCCTCTGTTGACTGATAAAAAAACACACAAAAACATTACGAGCACGACTAAACCTGCAACTTTTGGTCAATGGAAGTGTTTATATGATCAGTTTGAATGAAAGCACTGCATTCAGCAAATTGCTGAGCAACTGATGTTTTTCTTATTGAGTAAAAACCAACCAACCAACAATTTGTTGAGTTTTTCTTTCATAGTGCACAAGTGTTGAGAAAATGCGCATGATCTTTCGAAAAATATGAACGCACGCGTTTACCCGTTTTCCGTTGACCCAGTAGAGTTTGTCATATCGACCGATTCCAGCGTTGTAGCAATGCGCATTCGGCTTGTATAAGCCAAGATGCACCACGTTTCCGTGCCAACCGTACTGAAAAAAATGGGATTCATTTTCAAAACTTAATAGGCTATGATCTTTTCGCACGCAGGAGGCGGAGTAATGTTGCATGATGTGTGGAAAAGCCGCACAGCTGAAATGCGGTTTTGCGCCCGAACCTAATTTGGATATGAAATGAAATAAAAAATTTTAGTGAGAAAAGATTTTGATTAGTTTTTTCTCAATTTCTTGCACAACTCTGCCGTCAGAATACGTTTAAAGTTTTGCTAATTTCAAATGGCCGCACAGCCATGAAACATTTTCTACATCTGTGCGTGCAAACGCATATTGGGGCGCGTTTCATAAGAAAGATGATATGTGAAAAGTTGCCGCAAACAAAGTTGAAACGCCGCCTCCCGAGTGCCGACCGCATGCATAACATTGTCGATCGCGTTGCGAATAGTCGTGGTGAATGGCATCGCAAGTTCACCGTTGAATCCGTGTGTTCCATCTCGACAACGTCGTTGTGCGTCCAGCCAGTAATAACCGCCACTGTTGAACAGTCGGTAACATTTGCCGCTAACAACCGTGTAGTAGCCGGCGCACGCTGCAGCGGAGAACCGTAATACCGTGTAGTTTTGGAAAAAGTCTAGATTTTTTCTTTTACCGTATTACCTCCAACAAACCCCCATGGGGGATTAATTCGTCAGCGACTTTTAGGGGTGGGGGTTTATTGGTGGGGGGATTATTGGTGGGGGGGGGTTATTTATAAACAAATTCTAGGGTGGGGGTAGGGATGGAGCCGGTTCCGGTCCGGATTCCGGATTCCGGATTCCGGCGCCTAAAATTGGATCCGGATCCGGTCCGGATTCCGGCGCAATTTTGCCGGATCCGGCCGGATCCGGCCGGAATGGCCGAGACCCGCGAATTAACCAGTTGATTCCTCTGTTTCAGAGCTGTTCAATGGTTTGACAAATTTGTTTCGGTGCTTTGTTGGTTTTGTTGTTGTGCATTTGACATGTGATCAGTGAGCGTTTCTTTAGTTTAGTGTTCTGTTCAATGGTAAATGGTTCACTGCTTTTGTCTTGAGTGTTAAACTTATGTGCAGCATCGTCCACTTTAAAAAACGTGGCTGCCAGCTTTTGGCCGACGTTGTTGATGAACAATTTTTTTCTTTCTTTATTCCCTGTCGCTTTTTTGTGCCCCCCCCCTTTGTCGCGGTCCGGGGGGGGGCTCCCCCCCCGCCCGCGCGCCCCCCTGGTGTCGCGTTCCTGCGGCCCCGCCGCCCGCGGGCTGGCGGCACCCTGCCCGCCCCTCGGCGCTTCCCCCCGCTCCCCCCCTCCCCCCGCTGTCCGCTCCCTCCGTTCGAAGGCGGGGGGCTCCCTGCGACACTTTAGCCCCCCCCGCCCCCCCGCGCACCCCCCGGGCCGCACCCCGCCGGGCGGTCCCCGGCCCCGGGGACCGGGGTTTAGGGACGCAGCAGCAGTTGGCCGTACCCCCACTCCCAACCCCCGCCCCCCGGGCCGGGTGCGCCCCCCCGCCTGTGGCCCTATGACCGTGTTTGTGTTTTCTTGTTTTTTTTTTGGTGCGTGTGTGTGTGTGTTTGTGTAAGTGAAGGAGCGGATGTTATAGTATAGCCATAGCCGGCCTTTTGCGGGCGCCGGCGGGTTTGGGCCGGTCGGCAAATTTGCCGGATCCATCCCTAGGTGGGGGTTTATTGAAAAACGGCAAAAATACCTTGCATGGCTGGCAATAAAGTCGCAGAAACTTCTACTCTACATAGAAATTTCCTTTTATAACAGCCTTTTGTAATGAAATTACCATTAACTCATCCATTTGGGGCCTTTGGTAGCACAATTTCATCATTTTCACTGCAACCAGCCACTGAATTCGCTGGCTATGTGTTTCAAACAGGTTTCCAATAATCCCCCATGGGGGATTATTTGGTGGGGGGATTATTCGGAAACTTGTCGTGGGGTGGGGGTTTATTGGCGGGGGGGGGTTAATGGTGAGGGGGGGGGTTTAATGGGGGTAATACGGTATTTGGCTTCCAACATACTCAATTCAAATTCAAGAAAACTTTCTCCGAAACTGTGCAGAGGCAATTTAGTAAACTGAGCAGTACACTTTCTATTTCGCTGTGCAGCATTCAATGCGCATTCATGAAATGTGTACGGTATGGCCGGTTAAACATGGCAGCTTTTTTCAGGGTGCAAGGCGCGCGCGAATTTTGAATGAAAGAAAAACGACGTTCAGAAACTGAATTATGTGCCAAATTTGACGCGTTTTTTTGAACTGATGGATTATCCGCGCTATTCTGTTCATTCTTTATCCCTTGTACACATGATTGGGAATTACGTTGGCTTTTTTGAAAAAGACAACTCCTAGTCTGCGGCTGATCCCGCCTTGATGGACTGCCTCATTTATTCGGCCATACTGTATGAGCAAATTATCACTTACCCGATGGGTACTGAGCTTGATCTGAAAGTTGAAAAATGGACAATTTTTTGAAAACATCGCCTTCAAAAAGATAGAAAGAGCAAAATATCAATCAAATAGAATTTGGCAACACTTGCCAACCAAAACATACCAAATTCACACCAATACCAATAAGCCACTGCGGAATGGACGTCTTCAAAGTAATTAGGCGACGGATACATGCGCATGTATCGGTCGCCGCAGTTGTAGAACCAGTTGCTCCAACCAGCCGTGGGAATTCGACCACCAGCCGCCGTGCCGTCTGCCCAATACCACGGGTTATTGCTGTCGCCTATAATTGTGCAAAATAGGTTTTTTAAACTGAACGCTGTGCATCCTAGTAATGAGTAGGATCGGCTCACGTGACCTCCTATATGTGGCGCGAACCTGTTGCTGGGAAGGGGTAAAAACTTACCACGACTCTCCCTGATCTTCTGGGCTGCTTGATTGGTCACTACAAAAGCCGAATAGTGTGGAGCAACTGACGCATCATTTTTGCGCTCTTGATAGCGACATTGATTATTTCATCACGCTAAAAAACTGTTTATCCATCCAAGTCCGCGTCCGAGTCCGAGTTTCACCGATGAGCCTTGTGCTTGGTAATGGTCACATAACTCATTTTGCAAATCGGACACGGACTCCGGTAAAATTTCTTTAGCGTGATTGTGTGCTTATGTTCTGCGCGATCGGTGCAATTAGTGTGGTGTGGTGAACAATGCAATCGGCTTTTACCAAACCTTCATTGCAGCTGTTTGGGTAGCGTTCCATGCCGATGTAAAACCACCAATTCACATTACCAGTCGCCTGAAAAAGTGTCCAAGAAAATCAATGTGTTACTTTCGTGCAAACTAGTCACTGGCAAAAAGGTTGCCACGTTCACAATCATGTGCGTTGAATAAATGGCAATAATCGCCAGCGTGCACGTGGCTTACTTTTGCAAACTACGTCCAACATCGATGTTATTACTGGAAAGCTGAAAAACTTTGGAAAAGCAACTTCCGGAATCAATCAATCTCGGAAGTACATGTAGTTCTAAGTTTGGCGTTTGGCAAAAGTTGCCTCGGAAAAATTGCCACGAATAATGCGTCAAACAACATGTGCAGTGACAACTAATGCTATTTTTTATTTATTTAATGCACACAACTGGTAACGGGATAAACGTTAATGCTGGTGGTTGATTTGTGCATTGAAGAAAACACTTCTAATTTGTGAATTCAAACCAGCAATTCGCTATGACTGAGTGACTAGTATGTTTCTGTCTGACTGACTACTAATTCTACAGCGATTTCGAATCAATCGAAAGCGTTTTCCATACGTTGTCTGCGAACTGCGCCATGTGTATGACTTCGGTGTTGTTGGCCGGCACGGCCAGATGACCGTGGAATCCGTAGATGCCGTTCTCGCATCGTCGGCGGGCGTCCATGAACGAACGAGTCTCGGGCACCATGACCAGGCAGCGCTCGTGACCGTAACGCATCGAGGCGAAACTGCTGTTGTGACCGCCGCAGTCTGCAACAGAAAAACACTCGAGTAGATATGACTTTTTTATTTTGGTCCCGCAACTCAATGCACGCTCAGTTAGGTAAACAGTTCAATGGTTGACGCGGGAATTCAAAATTGATAAAGTGATCCGAGTCCCCTACACAGGGCCGGAGTCATTTAGGCGACTTGAAATTGCTACATAAATGTTGAAACTACGTACCGTATTACCCCCAATAAACCCCCATGGGGGATTAATACGTCAGCGACTTTTAGGGGTGGGGGTTTATTAGTGGGGGGGGGGGGATTATTGGTGGGGGGGGGGGTTTATTTACAAAAAATTCTAGGGGTGGGGGTTTGTTGAAAAATGGCAAAAATACCTTGCATGGCAGGCAACAAAGTCGCAGAAACTTCTACTTTTCACAGAGATTTCCTTTTGTAACAGCCTTTTGTAATGAAATTACCATTAACTCATCCCTTTGGGGCCTTTGGTAGCACAATTTCACCAACCATTGTCACTGCATTCAGCCACTGAATTCGCTGGGTACCGTGTTTCAAACAGGTTTCCAATTAACCCCCATGGGGGATTATTTAGGGGGGGGGGGGATTATTCGTAAACTGGTCGGGGGGTGGGGGTTTATTGGTGGGGGGATTAATGGTAGGGGGGGGTTAATGGGGGTAATACGGTAGTTTTCTTTTCATGTCTGCACTCGCATTCAATCGCAGAACTTAAAAAATTGATATTACTAGATAAAACTCGGATACTCGTGAGGAACGAATTTTGGTTTTGATAAGCATTGTTTATGGCAATGGCAACATGGACGATTCCGCTCACTTGACTGAAGTTGCTTTTTTTGATTATACAACCAAAAAGGTGCAAAGGAGCACACTAAGACGTTGGACAAAACTGTGCCTAATGTATGAACATGCACAAACAAAAGCGTGTTTTACATGATGCAGATTTTGAAAAAGACCAAAACTAATCAACGAATAATAAACAAACCGGCAGAATTAAAGTCGATTGGCGGTTCTTCTGAAACGGTAAATGATTTCTGTTCGTAAGGTACAGATTATATTTCCTCAAACCTGCATATTTTTTTGCAGAAATATCAAAACACGCAAATTAAAGAAGAATGAACGGTATCAGATTGGAATGAAGACTTAAGGTATTTAATCACAACTGATTTGTCACCCTCGTGGCCTGGTGGTAGTGCGTTAAACTACAGTCTGTGCGCTCGGTGGATCGAGCCCCGCCGAGGGGTGTATAGGCACTTAATGGCAGAGAAAACTCGATGGGCGCCCTACTCAATGGCGTTCTGTACGCTTCTCTGGGTTAGCCCTGGCTAAAAACATCGCCTAAAAATCACAACAACAAACAACAACATAAATTTGAAGGCTTTTGCTTTTGATTGCAACAAGACCAAACCTTTGATAAACACGTTCATTCTTCTTATGGCAAAACTGAAACGTGCTCTGCATAGTGTATACTGCAAAAACATATATGACAGCTTTAATCAAACATTACATGTATGTTTGTATATGACTAAAACAAAGAGCGCTCACAAACAAACAGTACCGAATTCGCAAATGAACGTTCGATAGCTGGTGTGATCCCAACTGTGCAACATCGGTCGACCAATCAGGATTGCCTGCTCTGAACAGTGCGGTTCGGTCGTGTGCCACCAACTCGCGTTTGCATTCAAGTATGGAGAATCGAAAAAAAACAATGGAAATCATCGATACGTTTTTTCAAATTACAATAATGCACTATGGTGCGGTCTTGGCGACTACAGTATACACCTGAGACGGGTATGCATTTGTTGCAGACATTTTGCTGCGTAGGCATAGTAAAAAACACGGCCTAAATTCATGTTCGTTCGTTCGGTCATCGTTCGTTTTTTGCATGTGTTCGTTTAAACCTGCTATTTTTTCGCTTAATAATACTTCAAGTCCGCAGAGTCTGCCGGTTTCACATGCTCCATGTTCTGCAAAAAAAGTGGCAAGCTTTAACGAACTGTCAGACATCCAATACATGTTGTCCCATCGGTGGTTGATGCAGCCAGTTGGGTTGCGCCTAATGCCAAGGTACGGTCCGTTATACCAGTCGTGCGAGTACGTGCTGAATCGGCCGTGCTGCAAAAAAATATCGAACAACAAAAAAACGTGTTTCAAAAACGAAAAGACTGGATCGACTACAAAAAGAAAAGAATTTTGCTTGAACAATTTCACTGATGTTAAACCAAAAGTCGAATTAATAAAACCAAGATAAGACCAAAAAACCACACACCTCATCGAGCATATCATAAAGTGCGGACATGATCTCCCAGGATCTCGGCTCCGCCAATGTGCCGTAGTAGCCAAGCGTTCCACCGGTGCAAATCGATTGCGCACCGTCTCGATTGTAGAATCGATCTTTGTACCAGATGTAGCATTTGCCGTTCACGGCCACGTGCGGCAGTTCATCAGCGTATTCCGAGCAGTCTGCGTTTTAGTCAAATGTAAGTTCAAAGTGTAAGACCACGGAATACAGTATGGTATGTGTTATGGGTCTTGATTGGCCTCGACACGCTTTTTATTGAAGCCGAACACATGTTCGAACACCGAGTTTGGGATTAGCTGGCACGTGCACTCGTACCGACCGAGTGGGACTTAGCACGTGGTCGGGCACTGTTTGAGTACCGTGTCAGGCAAGTAGCATGGTTGGACACCCTAACAGCCAGACGTTCAGCCGCCATGGGAGCCAGGCACGTTTTCGGGCACCTTGGATGTTACATGTATGTAGTAATGTGTTTGGGCACCGTGGGAGGCCCGGCGTGTGTTTGGGCGTCGTTTCAAATGTTGTAAGTGGATGACCACGAACAAAAAATAAGCATCAGATAACGTACGTACTGGGGTCACAGCTGGATGAACACTTGAAGATTTCAAAAAATCAACTTACACATTGAGTTAACGATAGCTGTCAGCCACTGTGAATAAAACGCGAGAAAAAGGCACTTTTCAATTATATTCGCCATTTTTCTACCAAACTCAACACTCAATGTCAATCGTTATGTTGGTAGTTCATGTGGCAATATGATTTTCACCCTGAAATATGCAGAAATTTTATAAGTTTACCGACAATGTTTTGGGCAGCACATTTATAAAATTGAACTCCACAGAACCATGATCACAAATTGCAGATGCAACAACACTGATAATTATAGTTTTATCTTTGCCTATTAAACAATTCCATACAAGCGTATCCGGGTTAAACTCATTGGCGAACCAAAAGCAGCTGCTGCAATTGCTGCTGTCATGTTGTGTTAGTTTGATAAAAAGCACTGCATTTGCCATTCGATCAGTTACGTTTCCCAAAAGCGTTTTTCAAGCACAATCTGGTAAAAACAGGCGCCAAGCCTAATCGAGTTGCAAATTAACAAAACGCAGATACACCGGATCTGATTAAACAGATAAGCTATTTAGTGGTAAATTTGTTCAATTATCATTCGTAATCAGTTAATTAAAAAGGGTATCGGATAACATATGAGAAACATTACATGTTCATTGGTAACGCAATTTGTAACGCATCGTAAAGCGACTGCAGTTGCTGAAAAATTTTAATCGGTTGTCAAATGAGTAACAATTTACAAATGCAAATATAACAATGTCCTGTGTCAAGACGAGACAAGACGAGACTTGACTTACTTTGACTTAGTTCGTCGCTCCGCGTAGCGCGGCTCCCGTTGTTCGGGCTTCGACGCCGTTCACCACCGTTCCGGTTTTGTACGTGATCGCCTCGATGTTTGCCGACCATCGCTGCCTGTCGTTCGCGCTCGCCTGAATAGTGCGGTACCAACTGCTGTAGTCGCCTCGCTTCTCAGCCGTCTCCGAACGCGGATACAGAATGCGCCCTCTCGCGTTGGTGTAGAGCGGTTTTGTCTCAGTTTTTGTGATCTCTCGCCACGTCACCTTCGGTCGCCCTCGCGCCCGCCGCCAGTCACGCTCCGCGCACGCCATGATCGCCCGCGCGGGAATGCGGCTCGGACTCATGCGCGCCACATGCCCCAGCCACCGTAGACGTAGCAGCTGAATCAGCTGCGTGATGTCGCCCTGAGTGTTCGCCTTCGGCCCGAATGCGCGACGTTGCACGGTTTTATTTGTGACGCGATCAGACCAGTGAGTGCCGGTGATGGAACGGAGCCACTGATTGTCTTGCACTTTTATTTTATTTAATGTTGAATTGTTAAGCGACCACAATTCGCAGCCGTAGAGCAGCGACGAGCGGATGCACGCCGAGTACACCCGTGCCTTTGTGCGTATTGACACGTCGTGCGATCGCCACAGCCGCCGCAGGCTGTGGAACGCCAGGGCAGACAGCTTGATGCGCCGATGAACATCGTCTGAACAGTCATTGTTCGCGTTTATTACCGCCCCCAGGTAGACCGCCGAGTCGACTCTTGGCAGTTGCACGCCGTCGATCGTAACGTCTGCCGCGTCCCCGGCGGTAAACAATCAATCAATCCCCGACAATCACTAAACTGTTCGAAACAATTGTGCTAGTACGCATAGCGACGCTGAGAGAGCAACTGGCGAGAGAAGAGCAGGAAGAAAGCAGAGAAGAGCAGAAATGTATTCACCCTGCGGCAGCTGACGGAGACGCGAGCGCTCTACAATCGGCCGACACTGATGGCATTTCTTGACATTCGGGGTGCCTTTGACTCTATCGACAGAGAAAGAATGTTCGATATTCTCGCCGCCGGCGGATTCCCGGCAAAAATAATATCTCTAATAAAAGCAATCTACACCGAGCAGCGTACCAAAATCCGGGCATACGGCGGCCTATCAGCAGCGTTTGAACCGAGAACCGGCGTCTGGCAGGGAGGAGTCCTCAGTCCTGTCCTGTTCACATTTGTGATGGACAGGATAATCCGACAGGCTCAGACCGACTGCGGGGACTGTTACGGCATTACCATGGGCTGCAGCGGCACGGAGGGGCCACAGTTGACGACCTTCAGATCACTGGAATTCGCGGATGACGTGGTCATATTTGCGCAGGCCACGCCCTCACTGCAGCGAGGCCTAAACGCTCTGACAAATGCAGCTGGACGGGTCGGTCTGCGTTTTGCGCCGGCAAAATGCGAATTGCTCGCCGCAGACTGGCCCGCCGGGGACGCGACAAGACGAGACAAAAAAGGAAAACAGCTGTTCAGTTTTTTTGTTCCTCAATAACAGAAAACAGCCGCATAAAACGATAAAACAAACAGAAAATTATCACGTGCATAAACCATCAGCCAGTTTCATGATCGATCGATAGTCTGGAAAATCACAGAACGAATGAACGAGTGGTCATTTATTTCACACCCACCACCCACCATTCTATCTGAAGTATTCAAGAGAGTACTTGTGGAACACAGAAAAATCATTTGGAACCAGTGTCAGGTTTTGGGGGGTGGGTGTCGCGTAACCCCCCCCACGCGGAGGTCTCGGGTGCTCTGGGGGGGTGTACCCCCACCCCCCTCGCCCCCTCGTCTTCGGTACTGGTCGGTATAAAAAACGGTATAAGAAACGGTTTTTAAACCAGCGCCAAAAAGGGCCAAAATATCTTACCGATATTTTACCGCGTAAATTTTGTTTTTTTCCGGTTTTTTATACCGCCGAAGGACCCAAATTTCAATTTTTGAAATCACTCAAAATGCACTGTATTCCGCACATCCATTTCAATTTTCATTTTCGCCACTTCATAACTTGATGTTCTGGAGAACACAATTCACGCTCTTGGTAAAAAGCACTCTGAGACCCGTGCCTCTCCTTCCATGTCCCATCTCTGTCGACCGCCAATAGGCTGGCTCTGGTCGGCGTTCGCTTTATTTTCCAGCTTTGTTCTTTGTTTATCTGTTCAAGTTTGGTCTACATGGCAATTTAACAGCTTCACGCTTTTTCCGCTTTAAATCTGCCACTTGCGCTTTTTATGCTCGTTCTTTTGTTGACAAAGTGAAGAAACTAATACAGCAAAGATTTGGTTATTTTTCAGAATTTGGTTAAATTTTCAACAATAAACGAGAAATGCCGCGATCAAAGAATCATTCGAGAACATTTTCGTGAAGTCGCCGCGCCGCTTGGAAAAAAGGGTGATTTTTTTGCGTGCACATTCTGCACAGCGCCGGAAAGAAATCCGGCAGAGGCGACAGTGTACGCTGAAAATGTCATGCGTATGCGTCAGCATCTCGTTGGAAGCGGCAAAAACAAGTGCACACGAATTCCAGATTTTTTTGCTGTTTCAATTTTGTTCTTGGTTCACTTCTTTCGTCTGTGCGGGTTCGTGATTCTTTTTGTCTTTCGGTGATCTTCTGTGTTTAGAAACGCGGTGAAATTGTTGTGCAGTTACATATCTCTCGATCGTGTCAGTTCAACTGATTTGCATGTATCACATTCCTTGCTGTTGCACATGTCAATCTGTCTTGCGTCAGTTTTTTTTGTTTTAAACTTGCATCTGATAATTTTTCTGATGCTGCATTCTCTCTAAGCGCCAGCGATTCAAATAAAATCAAGATTGGAATACGTTTTCATTGAAACACATACAGTTTCTGGCTAGAATTGTGGTCTTTTACTCATTATTCAGCGGTTTTCGTAAAATCAGAGTACCGGAAATTGTCGCCTCGTAAACAACCGGTAGAAAAAGTCTACCTCCAAAACGTCACTAAAATTGTCCCCAGCTAAGCTAATGCTAAAGTGAAGACAAACATACCGCACCGCCTTGAAATTCGATCAATTCTTCTGATGATGTCGCGACGACACAACACGAAGCAGCAACCAGACAACGTAGCGCTTGGAAACGGAGCAGCGAGCACAATCGGACGCTCTGCGAGGCGAATCGTCACCTTATCTGTATCAGAATCGGAAATGGTAAGCCAAGCTTTGGGACGCTCAAAAACTTCATCGCAGATGTTGTTGCAGCCTAAAATCAGTCGGTACTCGGTAAAACGGTCCAAAATCGACTGCTGCTGACGGTTTTACGAGGTAATATCAAAGAAAATTTTTGTTGAACTTTCGAAAAATTGTGCCAAATTTAAGGCTTTCAGAGCATATTAGAGCCTTAGAGCCTAGAGGAAAATTGTTCGAATTAAAAAAATCGGCTTTTTAATCACTTTAAAAAAATTCGATTTTTGTTTAACAACCCTAGAGGTCACCCAAACAAAATCTGGAAAGTTCCTTTCCGCCATACGGGAGTTATTCGGAAGGCGAGTGCACATCAAATGTGGTTCTTCGAACTCCCTGGTTGATTTAGCACAACTTTGATTTTTTTTAAATTTAAAATTTAAATTTTTTTAGAAATAAAAAAAACAAAAATGACGATTTTTGTTTTTTAACAACCCCCTACTGGTAGGCATGCGGTCGATCCGGTACCGGTCGATCCGGTACGGTCGATCCGGTACCGGTCGATCCGGTACCGGTCGATCCGGTACCTGGCAATTTTCTAGGGCGGTCGATCCGGTACCGGTCGATCCGGTACTCGGTCGATCCGGTACCAATTTAAATTTTCAGCTGTTTTAGCATTCAATTCAATTTGTTTCTGATTTGTTTTCCATTTTTCTTCGTTTCTCTCATTTTATCTGATGTCTGAAACATTTTACCGCAGGTTTTTTCGCGGGAAATATGAAAATAAAAACAACAGACATTTTTCCTCAACTCCAAAAGAGAACCGAATCAGTCTTCATATTTGTATTTTGTTCTCCTTTTCTTGCTGAGCTGGTAATTTTGCAAATTTTCACCGTCTTGGAGCTTTATTCTTCTGGAAAATAGTTCAGAAAATAAAAAAAACATATGGTACACTGTACACACACTTGTTTTGCTTTTTTCAGAATCAGATTACGATTACCAAAACCAACAAAGTGTCGCAAGTCGTCGTCGTCCAACAATCGTGTTCGGTTTCATGTCTTTCCGTGCTGCATAAATGTTTCGCAATCACCGAAACCAAAGAAAAATCGAAAACACAACGAATTGAACGCTAAAAACCCGTAAAACAGCTGAAAATTTCAATTGGTACCGGATCGACCGAGTACCGGATCGACCGGTACCGGATCGACCGCCCTAGAAAATTGCCAGGTACCGGATCGACCGGTACCGGATCGACCGGTACCGGATCGACCGTACCGGATCGACCTACAGCCCTACTGGTATGGCCGAATAAATGCGGCAGTCCTTGTATTCTCCCTCAAGGCGGGATTAGTCGCAGACTAGGAGTTGTCTGTTTCAAGAATGCCAAGATAATTCCCGGCCATGTGAACAAGGGAGAAAGAATAAACAGAATGGCACGAAGAATCAATTAGTTTTAAAAAAACACGTCAAATTGGACACACAATTAGGTTTTTGAACAGGTTTCTTTTTTTATTCAAATTTCCTTGCACCCTGAAAAAAGCTGCCATGTTTAATCGGCCATTGCGTACATACACGTAGAGATGTCAAAAAAAATCCTATTTTTTGGGTCAGGACAAAACCCCTCCCCTCCCCTCCCCTCCCCTCCTCCTTTTTGGAGGACAAAACCCCTCCCCTCCCCTCCCCTCCCTCCCCTCCCCTCCTGAGACAGGACAAAACCCCTCCCCTCCTCCAACAAAAGTTCAAAAAATGTCAAATTTTGATTTTTAAGGATTACGGTAACTCCGGCAGTGGGTCTCGACACGAATAACACAGGTTACGGTAATTTAGGGTCTTGACACGAAGTTGCTGAAAACCACTTTGTTTCTTGCAAATAAAAGTAGCTTTTCCTGGCAATCAGGGAGGTTTTTAAAAACCGTGTCGAGACCCACTGCAGAGTTACCGTAATCCTTGATATCCGATTTTTTGACATTCTGTTATGATGCTGCATGTTTCTGAAAAGTTTCACTTGTTATTCACAAGAAACGAAGTGGTTTTCAGCAACTTCGTGTCAAGACCCAAAACGACCGCTACCGTAACCTGTGTGACCAAACATTCGACATAAGACCGTTTCATGCAATCATGTGAACGATATCTATCATTCTAGTAGCTTTTCCTGGCAATCAAGGACGTTTTTAAAAAACCGTGTTGAGACCCACTGCAGAGTTACCGTAATCCTTGACATCCAATATTTTGACATTCTGTTACAATGCTGCATGTTTCTGAAAGGTTTCAACTTTTATTCACAAGAAACAAAGTGGTTTTCAGCAACTTTGTGTCAAGACCCAAAACAACCGCTACCGTAACCCGTGTGACCAAACTTCCGATATATGACAGTTTTATGCAATCATGTGAACGATATCTATCATTCTAGTAGTTTTTCCTGGCAATCAAGGACGTTTTTAAAAAAATCGTGTCGAGACCCACTGCAGAGTTACCGTAATCCTTGACATTCGATTTTTTGACATTCTGTTATAATGCTGCATGTTTCTGAAAGGTTTCAACTGTTATTCACATGAAACAAAGTGGTTTTCAGCAACTTCGTGTCAAGACCCTAAATTACCGTAACCTGTGTTATTCGTGTCGAGACCCACTGCCGGAGTTACCGTAATCCTTAAAAATCAAAATTTGACATTTTTTTAATTTTTGTTGGAGGAGGGGAGGGGTTTTGTCCTGTCTCAGGAGGGGAGGGGAGGGGAGGGGAGGGGTTTTGTCCTCCAAAAAGGAGGAGGGGAGGGGAGGGGAGGGGTTTTGTCCTGACCCCTATTTTTTCTTCAAAAAAAAATTTTTTTAAATTTTTTTTTTAAAAATCAAAGTTGTTCAGAATTTTTCAGGGAGTCCGAATATCACCATCTGAGGAGCCACCGACTTACCATATGACCCCCCACTCATATGGAAGGAGGGTGAAAATTTCAGACTTGGTTTCGGCGACCCCATTTTCCCACCGACGACATCACGTCTCGTGTTTTGCCTCTCAATTCACCTCAAATAACACGGAAACAAGTTCAACAACAAACCAGTGTGATCATGCTGACGACACGAGGCGAAACAGCAACGAGCAACCAACGAAGTTACGCTTGCAGTGGCAGACAGTGCAATTTCGACCTTTCGAGATCTTGAAAAACGATGCATAAATGTGAGTTCTCTGCTTCTATCTCACCTTAGCGGCATCGGAATTTGTTGAACTAGCCTTTGCGACGCTCAAGTACTTCAATGCGCGAGTCGATCATCACTCACCAAGGCTGAAAACAGTCGATAAATCGAGGGCATTGATAAAACTACAGACCCGCACCCGACCCGACCCGATAGAAATTGTGTGATAAAACTACAGACCCGATGTCGGGTCTGGTCTAGACCAGAAAAGCGTTGATAAAACTACAGACCCGATGTTTTTGAAAAAGTGCTCAAAATTTGAAAAAAATTCAAAAAAAATAAAATTGGTCCAAAATCGGCCAAAATAAGCGTAGTTGGCAGAAAACAGGTTTCAAATATAAAAAAACGTTTTTGCTTGGCGGGAAATTCAAATATTGAATCTAAACGTATCTAGACACTTGTTTGCTTCACGCGGCTGATGTTACAACTTCCATATATGATGGTGTGGCTCTACGAGTGACAAGAAAATACACGGAAGTGTGGGCTCTTATTGGCTGCTCATGTTATCGATTTCCCACGTGCATGAGCGTCGAATATGGACTCAGGATTTCCTGGATTTCACGCGGCCACTTTTATTGGCTGCATGCGGCTGATGTTACACGTTTCCTATATAACTGAGTGTGGCTATGCAAGCAACAACACACCACAGTGCTGGGCGTGCAGAGCTTTTGCTGTGCACTGATCCATTTTCTTGAAAGCTGTTACTTCCACTTGCTTTCTTTTAATAATTTTGTTTTCTGACATGGCAAAACCATACATAGCACATGGACATCAGCGCACAAATCTCCCACAGTAAAAACGACTATCTGATAAGCCGCATTTTGAATGTGATACGAATAAACAACCGCCAATGAAAGACTTAAAAAGAATGGCGGATGTTGAAAAAGAACAGATATTTGACAACTCAATGCATGTAATGGTAGTGAATAGAAAAAAAATTATGGAATATAACATACACATTGGAAAAAATCAGATTCTAAAGCAGATTGACCCTTTCTTTCACATAATGATTTTTTTTTAAGTTTGACAAAAAGCTTTTCAAATCAGAATTTTTAAGTAGCAAATGCCATACCACATATGAATGTAACTTTTTAGTGCTATGCGCTGCCTCTGCATCTTTTTGCATTTTGCATCACCTTGTGTTTGCAAGCGGCATTTTGAAGTTCACAAAATCGCACCTTTTTTGTAGATTAGCTGAATGCAGTGACATTGGTGAATTTGTGCTATCAAGGCCCCAAAGATGAGTTAATGATAATTTCATTACAAAAGGTTGTTACAAAAGGAAATCTCTGTGAAAAGTAAAAGTTTCTGCGACTTTCTTGCCTGCCATGCAAGGTATTTTTGCCAACAAACCCCACCCCTAGAATTTGTTTGTAAATAACCCCCCCCCCCCACCAATAATCCCCCCCACCAATAAACCCCCACCCCTAAAAGTCGCTGACGTATTAATCCCCATGGGGGTTTATTGGAGGTAATACGGTAATAAATACATTTTCCGTTTCACATGTTTCTATGTTCCATAAAAAACAAAGTTGTGAAGTCCATAGAGAGTTGTCCACAACTGTTGTGAAGTTTTTTGTCATACCTTGTTGTACTGTTGTCCCATTTCTTGCGACACAGTGTGGAACTCATCCACGTCACAAACGCCGGCTTGCCCTGTCGAACCCGAATCGTGGCCTTCACAGAAGCGCTGCGCCATTTCTGTCAAATTCAGTTTGACAGTAATTTGCATCAGATGGTCATCTTGGCCTGAAAATGAAGGTAAAACGGGATACGTAAAACTGGTAGAGCGTTTTTGCTTTACACAGCTTCTTAGTGGCAAAAAAGTAAAATAGTGCGAGTTTTGTTTAAAAGTTTGTCCGAAAAGCATGTGTAATTTTTGTTGGAACATTAACAGTGAAAAACATTTTGTAAATATCAAGCAAATCATCCGACTTACGTATCATGACAATTTCGTTGCTTGAATCCAAAAGGACTCCGCTTGTTTGCAACTGCTTCACAAACTGGTGTGTAAATTGAGTTGCCGACAAAGTTTCAGCTCCATTCAAGGGGCCGAGTTTGATCAGGTGATTTGTGACATTGGAGCTGTGAACTGTGCAACTACACGATGCAGTGAGCACAAAAATTAGACGGAACAAGAACATTTTCTCCAGCAACCTGACTGAAATAAGAGAGTAACTTTTATGAAGTTAAAAAAGAACCAAAGTGCTACAAAGTGCTACATGCATCACGTCATCGCCAACCAATCAGCTAATTGTATAAGATATAGAGTTGGACTGCGAAGACAAATTCTAAAATTTAGAAACGCGATTCTGCCAAGTGAATTTTCTGCATACGTTTTTTTATGTTTCCGATGCTCTTTCAAAACAGATAAGTTTTTCACGATCTGCCAGTATCGGTTGTTTGAAAGCATGTTAAACGCTTTTTCGATGCGTTTTTTACACCGAATGCTACAGCTTTCTGATGCTATCAAGCTTTCGTGTTGGTTTTTTTACCTTTTTTGCATATTATACAAACAAAAAAGAAAAGGCTTGATATGATCCACTCGCACTCAGTTCTTTTATTCCCATCATCTAACAATTTAACACACGTTTTAATTTTGGCTGTGTAAACGTATGCATGCATCTCCAGAATAATCACATGGAACAAACAACACAGCAGTTGTCCATGCTTGTGCGTTTCAGCTTTTCAGTCTTCAAGCCAGCAAGTTTCAAACTACAAGCCACATGGGATCCTTCCGATTGAGTTACAGTTTTTGTTCAAATATTATCGTTATGCAGTTCAAAACTGTTCGAATTAGCCAAGCCGGCCAAGCATGCTTATCTGACCTGAAGATTTATCAGATAGTCGTTTTTACTGTGGGAGATTTGTGCGCTGATGTCGTCCATGTGCTATGGTTTTGCCATGTCAGAAAACAAAAATTATTACAAGAAAGCAAGTGGAAGTAACAGCTTTCAAGAAAATGGATCAGTGCGCAGCAAAAGCCCTGCACGCCCAGCACTGTGGTGTGTTGTTGCTTGCATAGCCACACTCAGTCATATAGGAAACGTGTAACATCAGCTGCATGCAGCCAATAAAAAGTGGCCGCGTGAAATCCAGAAATCCTGAGTCCATATTCGACGCTCATGCACGTGGGAAATCGATAACATGAGCAGCCAATAAGAGCCCACACTTCCGTGTATTTTCTTGTCACTCGTAGAGCCACACCATCATATATGGAAGTTGTAACATCAGCCGCGTGAAGTAAACAAGTGTCTAGATACGTTTAGATTCAATATTTGAATTTCCCGCCAAGCAAAAACGTTTTTTATATTTGAAACCCGTTTTCTGCCAACTACGCGTATTTTGGCCAATATTGGACCAATTTTATTTTTTTGAATTTTTTTCAAATTTGAGCACTTTTTTAAAAACATCGGGTCTGTAGTTTTATCAACGCTTTTCTGGTCTGACCAGACCCGACATCGGGTCTGTAGTTTTATCACACAATTTCTATCGGGTCGGGTCGGGTGCG
>JASANC010005822.1:0-41613 GCA_030248135.1 Theristus sp. LFF4_11 | reverse complement strand
CCAAAGAACCAGAACAACTATACACTAACGTACTACCTTCAAGCGGAGATCGCGCACAGATGATTTCAGTGCCATTAAGTGAAGCACCATTGACTTTTCAAGCACTCGACACACATACAACAAATGGCTGTGATCACACGGACATACTTGAACGCTCAGTAAACACACCACACCACAGCTACACTTGTATAAGTCCAAATACTGACACATCGACTTTAGTGCCTTTGCAAAAACGACCGACAGCACAACGACGAAAACGCAGACGGCATACTAGCGTGACTGGCTCGCATAGCACCGCCACAAACAGTTCAACAGAGATCCGAGTATCACCGACCGATGAAGCAACTATTAACAGTAATCCCACGCACAAACCCTCACTACCCGCGCTTTCACCTTTGGACACACGGCAACGAGCGCCCAGTCCAATTTTGCCTCGTTGTTTCACAGCACGTTTCCATCTCATGCAGCAGATTTTAAGTTCGGTTTGGATTTTTTACTTGCCATTATGCATCAACTATGTTAAGATGAAAGCAGTTTTCGATACCGGTTCGTCACATTCCCTCATCTCACGAAGCTCTTGCGAACGCGCAAACATACAATGGGAACCAACACACCAGTTCAATGGCATAGGCATGGCTGGAACACGGTTCCATATCCTAGGAATAGCCGCAGTAAATCTTGAAATCGGACTGAGCGCTGACCCAGGCACCATGATTCTCAAAGACCACCCACTTTTAGTAGTTGAAAATGAGACTACAGACGTTTTCCTAGGCGCCGACATTTTGCCAAGACTCTCACCGGTACGAATAGCTGTTCAACCGACAGGCAGAGGCATCATGCAAATCTCTAAAGCTCGAAAAACAACCACTTTCCCCATTGGACCACTAATGGACACTATGCCCGAAGGAATGCTCACTAGCGGACGAATTCATGCAACAAAAACAATTACATTAGAACCTGAAACATTAACACCAGTAACGTGCACTGTCACGCGCATTTCTACCAAGCCAAATGATCCAATTGCCGTTTTCAATGCTTATGACACCCCAATGCGACTTTTCTCATTTGATGACCAAGTTGTGTCCGTTAGACATGAGAACGATTTACCGTTAGTGGACATATTCATTAACAATCCGACCAGACTTCCCGTAACCATTTATGAAAACATGTTCATCGCTGAAGCGTTACCGTTCCATGAAGACACACAAGACTCACCACAAGCAAAACATGCTCAAGTACGACGCACAAAAGCAACGAATGAACCACAACCAGAACCAATGACCCTAGACGAGACTAAAGACTGGAAAACACGCATAGACGCTTTGGATTGGGACGCCATGCAGTTGACAGATACACAAAAACAAGCACTGCGCGACCTTCTTGTAAAAAACGGCGACATCTTTTCAAAAGGTCCATATGATTTAGGAGCGACCGATCTGGTGAAATTCACTATTGACACGCAGGATATGCCACCAGTTCGGTGCAGACCATACAAAATTCCACACGCTCTAAAATCAGTCTTAGACGAAAAAATTCGAAAATTGCATGACGCTGGACTTATTGAACCCTCAGACTCACCGTACGCCTCACCAGTATTTTTAATACCCAAAAAGGAAGACGATTGGAGATTAGTGCAAGACTTTCGAAAATTAAATGGCCAAATAAGACAATCAGCGTATCCACTACCATTAATCACAGACCTCATTGACAAATTAGGTAATGCCAATTATTTTTCGACCCTCGACTTGAACCAAGCCTACCATCAGATTATGATCGCGGATGAAGATAAAGAGAAGACAAGCTTTGTAACACCAGACTCACAGTGGCAATGGACTCGCTGTCCGTATGGCCTGCAGTCACTGCCAGGTTTTTTCATGCGACTCATGGCTATTGTCCTTCGAAATATCACATCCGCAACCGCATACATTGACGACATTCTAGTATGGACACAAACATGGACAGAACATCTTAATTCGCTAGACCAAGTTTTCGCTAGGCTCCGACACGCAAACTTAAAAATTAAGCTTGAAAAGTGCTCATTTGCTCGACAAGAAGTTCCCTACCTAGGCCATGTTATTTCACGACACGGTGTCCGCACAGACGACAAAAAAGTAGAAAAAGTTCACAACTGGCCAGTGCCAACGTCAGTCAAAGACATTCAAGCATTCCTCGGTCTTTCCGGATTTTATAGACGCTACATTAAAGACTATGCTAAAATTGCAGAACCATTAAACCGCATGACTCGAAAAGGAGAGAGATTTGTTTGGACAGAACTTGCACAAAAAGCTTTTGACGCACTCAAAACCGCTCTGACTACGGCACCTGTTTTGGCACACCCCATCTTTGACGGACGCCGATGGATACTCCAAACTGACGCTTCTGATAAAGCGCTAGGTGCTGTCCTATCGCAAGAACAAGACGATGACACTGTGCGCCCAGTGGCTTTTGCTTCGCGAATCCTACAAAAGGCTGAAAAAAATTATTCAGTAACCGAACGCGAAGTTTTAGCCATTGTGTTTGCATGTCAACATTTCAAAACGTATATTTACCATACCGACGTATTAGTGGAAACAGACCATGCAGCACTTGTGTGGTTACTTACCGGAAATCACCAAGGCCGTTTAGCTCGCTGGGCTTATATCCTCGCGGGCTACCGACTTTCTATTCGCTACAAGCGAGGAATACACAATAATGCTGCGGACGGACTTTCACGAGTAATAATTCCAGACAACACGGATATTAAACCATTAGATCCGCTTGACACAAGTGAAGAGCTATTCACAGGACATGCACAGATCATTGTCACCACCGACACACACGACAATAACACAATCGACAAAACTGAACGTACAAAAATGGCCGCACTGCAGAGAAAAGACAAAAAATTGCTACCCCTCATTGACTTCATAGAAACTGACGTACTTCCAACAGACGTGACTGAGGCAACAGCAATTATCGCACAACGACCCTGCTACGAACTTTTCGATACGGTCTTATACCGCATCGATCCTCGAAAGCGAGGTTTGACTTTACTCGTCATACCATCCAGTGCACAGAAAACACTGATTCGTGACAATCATGATACACCGCACGCAGGACACTTTGGCATCCAACGTACTTACGCAAGATTAGCCGAAAGATATTATTGGGATGGAATGCTAAAAGACGTAACAAACTATGTAAACCAGTGTCAACAATGCGCTTTGCACAAAACACCGCGACACCAGACAAAAGTACCACTAGGCACCTTGCCAATCGCGATAAAACCGTTTGCACGCATTCACATTGACACCATAGGCCCATTCCCACAAAGTCTCAAAGGCAACAAATACTGTATTACAATTATTGATGCACTGACACGGTGGCCAGAAGTGTATCCAGTTCCAAACACGACGGCAGAGACAACCGCAGACGCACTAATCACGTTTATTTCGCGTTTTGGCGCGCCAAAAGTCATTTGCTCAGACAATGGCCGCAATTTTGTGTCTACTACAGTGACAGAACTCTGCAAGATTTTTGAAATTAGGCATAAAACCACCGCGCCTTACAACCCAAAATGCAACGGCGCCGTGGAACGATTTCACGGCACCCTCAAGACAGCCATGGCCTGCTTCACAGACAAAAAGCAAGCCCTCTGGGACGACAATATCGACCTGTTGTTGTTCGCATATAGGACTTCGAAAGTGGAACCGACAGGCTATACGCCGTTCCACATGATTTACGGCTTTCAACCGCTGTCATGGTCAGATGCGCTCCTTGATTTCACGCCCTCGGCATACAACGTGGTAACAAAATTTCAGGTGTCTTGTGACGCGCTTTTTATTTAAATTTAATTTTTAAGGGAATTTCCCTCCTGATCCCCGTGGCATACGCGTTTAGGGCACAGTAGAAACGTCGGGCAAAATTCTAAATAAGATTTTTGAACTCAGCGTACCCGAAAACCCATCTTTAGTACGGTTGCAGCACCTGAGGTGGCCCCAAAAAAATTGGGGGTGGGAGGAAACACCCTGCATGCGGCATATTGACCAAAAACGCATGCGACAAGCCATTTTGTTTTGTATCGTGTGAGTCCCGGCGACGCTTTATGAAACTGAAATTTTACATGTACAGGGTGGGCCAAAAAAAAGGTTCCATTTTCAAACTGCTGTCACTGGCTGGTGTTTCAATATTATAAGCTGAAATTTTCAGCATTGCTAAAACATGTGATGCCATTTTACTGACAAAATTTTTGTCCAGTTTGGTCAAGTAGATTCAGTTTTACAACACAATGTTTAAAAATTCCCAAATTTTCAAAAAAAAACGGATTTTTAACCAAGAATTTTACAACGAATCATTGCTCATAGACATCCAAATCATCATCAAGGTTCTCGTCCGGCAGCGGCTGGATTGAATTTCACGGGAAACTGGCGACTCACTGCAGAAAAACTTAAAGATTGCTCCCACCAGATAGCACACCAGACCCGTTGTTCTGTTGTCCACTTAACCATGACGAAACTGCAGAAAAGTGAAACTGAAACACTGTTTTTATTCAAACCGCAAAAAAACTTTTCAAAAGAAACAAATTAACAGACAGAGCAACACACAAAACAAAAAGTCAACTGAACAATTTTTTCTGTCGCAGTCGCATGGCTGCTGACTCGAGTTTGTTGTGAAACATCAGAATTTCGCTCGAGCTGCTCAAATGCAATTCAAGTGTGAGACCTTTCCACTCTGAGCGCATGATTTGAACTATCAATACCCCGGGTATCCAAAAAGACCCATTTGTCACCTTCGCAACAGTTTCAAAATTGAATCACGCATCTTGATACTATTTTTTTCTTGCACTCATTTCAGTCAATTTGTTGATTTTTCGAGCTTTTTAGAAAATCTGCTACAGTGAGCGATAGGAATTATATATCGGAAAAAAATTTTTGTCAGTAAAATGGCATCACATGTTTTATCAGTGCTGAAAATTTCAGCTCATAATATTGAAACACAAGCCAGTGACAGCAGTTTGAAAATGGAACCTTTTTTTTGGCCCACCCTGTATATACATTTTTCGCAGATCTTTCAGAATTACCTAGAAACTATACCCCAAACGTTTCTAAAGTACCAAAAAACGTAAAAAACCACCAACCTCTGCAGTTTTTTAAAAATACAAAGCATGAAAAAACATTTTCAACCTATAGTATAACAGCGAAAAATGTGCGCAACACAAGGGGAATTGATTGGTGTTTGATTTTTGTTAATAGCTTTAAGCAGAAGCGAGCTAGAGTAGTTTTACTACAAGGGGGTCGAAAATTAGGTTTTTCTCAATTTTGAAGCATAAGAAAGCTTGGATTAAGATAAAAATATGATTTTCGAACTCAGGGCATCAAGGCGGTTTGATTGGTCTTAAATTTGACTGAATTTGAAAACTTTTTTGAAATTGTGCCTAGAGGCCGGGTCGGTCGACTCAAAAAGCCTATCTTAAATGCGCACAGAAGGCACTTTTTACTCTAATCAGTTTCATGCTTAATGCGGCAATTCAAAATGGCCTTAGTGACTCAACCGCAGCTCAGGGACACTTTGCCAATTTTGAAATCTCGCGTCAAGCTTGAAACTGCTTATATGTCTGTGCACTCATTGAGTTGCAGAACCAAAATAAAAAGATGGTTTTGTAGGTATCTCATACTAACTCTCTGGTAATGCCTCAGTAGAAGTTTCTGCAGCGCTGACTGTCCTTCGGTCCCGCACGCAAGCGAAATCGACAGCTGAATATACAGGGTGTCTCATAAAAACTACAATGGGCAAAACGGGTTTGTTCTCTCGGTTTGGTTATAGGGCTTAAGATTTGAAACATATCACTAGAATTATTTGACTTTGATTGTGTTAAAATTTCATTTGAAAACAATGATGTACACTAGCACAGCAACGTTTTGAACTTCAAGGCTGCAAATCGTCTGTCACACGCTGACTATTATTATCCATTTGCGAGTTTTTGCACTTTTGTTCTGCCCATTTCAATTAATTGAAACTGTCATAGATGCAGTTTAACATTTTCGGTTTAGTCTATTAAACAAAAAAATTCTGGAAGAAAAATCTTATGATCTGAAACGTGAAATGCGCTTGTGATCAAAACTCAGACTTGGTTTTCACATCCTTTTTATCCGTTGAAACAACTTTAGCCTTTCACAGATCCTAGAACAAGTTAATCCAAGTTATAACATTCAAAATTAGCTTCGCTGCTAACCTTTTTCTGAATAAATGCAACACGCGTTCGAATTTACAAACCTCTGGATCAGCTTTAGACGAAGGAATATGCACGAATTTGTCCAATTATTTACCTCCAATCAAAACTGTTGCTGTGCATCTAAACTTCAAAATTTTCAAAGAAAATTTAACATAATCAATGGAAAAAATTTCTTATGCTGTGCTTAAAATTTCAGGCCTTTTTTTGAGAGCGCACACATGTAGTACCATTCGGCGTGCGTTTGGCCGAATTGATATCAACTACTGCGCCCTCGACCTTTCGGTCTTGGACACGATTAGTGCCGGGTGTTTTTCGAACGGTTCTCATTCTTTCAGGCGACAGGGCAATGTTTCAATGAAGAAGAGCAGGCACTATCTTCGTGTGACGTACTTCAACCTTCTGCTCTTCAATACAGTCAAATGCCTATACTGTTATTTCATTGTGAAAAAATACCTATATCGTGCCCTTGCCCTGTATATTATTACAGCTGTTTTGTACCGTTTAAGTACAAAATAAAAATTTGTTTTGATCTTCGATCTTCGGACTTCGTAATTCATCGATAACGTGCTTCACACATTACGCCACGACCAAACGGTGTTATGTTGTTATTCGATCAAGCTAAAACTTGCCTACACCGGCTTGTTGCAGCTGAAATCGAATAGTTTCAGCTAACTTTCGACGTCACACAAGATATAGTGCCTGCTCTCGTTTATTAAAACACTGCCCTGTCGTCTGAAATAAAATGAAATGAAATGAAATGAAAAAATGAGCTTAGCTCGAAAGACACCCGGCACTAATCGGCCCAAGACCGGAAGGTCGAGGGAGCAGTAGATGATATCGATTCGGCCAAACGCACGCCGAATGGTACTGCACAATACACATAGCTGTTCAGGTGAGGTTCGGTTTCGGCTTTATGTGTGCGCATGTGTTCGTTTCGTGCAAATGCAACACTTACCTGATTTTATGACTTTTTTGTTTTTAAAGTGCTGTTTCGAGAGTTTACTCGAATAAAGTGTGCTGGAAAACGGTACACATTAGCTTACCAGAAGTATCAAATTCATTTTTACAGCCATATTTTGGTTTTGGATTCAGCTAAAAAGCAGAAGTTAAATTAAACCAAAACAAAGAAATTGCAGAGTCGGAGAACAAACTCGCCATGAAAACGTTTTTTACTGTTTTCCTATTTTTTACTTTGTCAATGATTGAGGTTGTGGTTAAAGATTTAGATATCTAGATATTTACAAAATACAAAAGCTTGTTCTCAAAAAAGTTTGATCAGCAGCTAAAAAAATGCGATTGCAGTAGAAATGATTTTGAGCCATAAAGACGCACACACAGAGGACGCCCACCGCAGTACCGACAGATGTTCCAGTAATTTTATGACTAAAAACGGCAAACCGCATGAAGGATGTTGATTTAGAAAGATGAATATTGAACAAATGTATTTTTTTTTGTCCCTGGTAAAAAAAACAGAATTTGCTCTGGTTTGGTACAGAGGATCATTTAGGTTACCATGTAAGGTTTTCCACTGGATAATAAAAAATCAACAAGTGTCATCCGTTATTGAGCAAAAACCTCAAAAAAAATCTTTATGAACAATGTTGCAAACTCACGACCAGTCTAGTCGTGCATTCAATTTTTTCTCTTTTGTTTCTAGACCAGTTGAATAACGTGAAGCAAGAAACATGCATTTTTTCTCTTCAGCTTTACATTGAAAATGCAGTTTTACTATCGATACTTTGCAAAAAAAATTAAGTGCACCTCGTGAAATCTCATTTAAAATGCTGCATTTTTCATTTTGGTCACTTTCTGATTTCACCATCAAGTAGGCATAAAAGGGGGAAAAGTCTTGCATATAAAATTCCTCCCACTTATAAGACCCCCACCCAAAAGTAGGCGGAGTGTCACACGGCGGGAAACCAAAAAAAATCAAAATTTTGACTTGGTCGAAATCCCAACCCGTTTGTAAGTCCCGGACTTCCTAATCTTCGTTTTTTGCCGGCTTTTTCGATGCAAGCCTGTCGAAAATGATGGGGTTATTTTTGTCGAAAAACGAGTGGAAAACTTTGGGATCTAAAGGAACGAACCTCTGTGGCAAAAATGAGCAACATTCCATTTTAACCAGGAAAATATACTTGTTTAGAAGGCCAGTCGGTCACTTAAAGGCGGCCGTTGTGGTATATTTTTGGTGATTCTTTTTGTCATTTTATGGTATTCAATTGGTTTTACCTTGACAGACAAAGACACGATAACAACACGGCGCGCACTGCGCAGCCCAAATGGCCTTTGAAGAAAAGGAATGGTGTATGTCTTAGGTAGGTACAGTACCGAAGATGACAGACATTTTTAGGTAGGTGGTACCTAGCGGGGGTGCCAAATTTTTTTTCGGGGTAGAGGGTAAGTGGGAGCTCCGGTTGCCTGCTAGCGGGGGATGCACCGGATGCTAATCGGTTTATGGTGCCACTCTCCTGCCCACAACACCCGCATTTTTTATTGCATATTTTTCAATGAAAAAAAACGCTACAAATTGCAAAAAATTCGCTAAAATAGTTGTTTGTAACCTCATATTTACAGTATTTCATATTATGGACCTGGGAACCAAAAAATCATAATTTTTGAAGAAAAAATTATAATTTTTGAACAAAAATTTATGATTTTTAAACAAAAATTTGTGTTTTTGGGAACATTTGGGAAGGGTACCCACACGGGTGGTGCCAAGTCGGGAAGGGGGTGGGGGTTCCCACGGGGGAAGGGGGTCCCGGGTTTAGAGCGGTGGGTGTCACGGGACCCCCACTCCCCCCCCCCCCACAGGCCGCAACTTCGTGCTAGGGGGTATACCACCCACCCCCCCCTCAACTTCGGTACTTTCAGTTCAACATTCTTTCACACGACAGGGCAGTGTTTCAATAAACGAGAGCAGGCACTATATCTTGTGTGACGTCCAAAGTTAGCTGAAACTATTCGATTTCAGCTGCAACAAGCTGGTGTAGGCAAGTTTTAGCAGTTATTGTGGTAAAAAACAACAGTACAAACAAATGCGATGAAATTCACCAAATGGTTCGCAGTGCAGCTGAACTACTGAAACACGAAACACAAAACAATAAAAAGCATAACTGTGTTTTTGCAACACGGCGTCAGACAAAAAAGCATGCTTTTGATAACAAAAAAAATAAAACACAAACTGCAACAGTGATCCAAAGACAACAGTTGTTTAAATACAAAAGACGAAGGTTAGATACAAATAAAAGCACATCCGAATCACTCTGAACGTGCTTTAAAACAGTCTCCAAACAGAAACACTACTGAACTTACAATACATGGTCACTACTGAAACTTGTCAAACAAATGACACCGCCACAAGCGCACAGTGTGCTTTCCTGTACGACTGAGACAACAGGCAACGTTTCGAGCAACACTGTCAACACAGACAAAGTTCTAGTCTGAAGAGCGTCCACTCGGTTAGTAATGTAGCCCACAGTCAGAAACCATCCAAACGCGTCCATCATGCGACATCACAGCAGCAGACGTGTCTGTGGCGTGTGTGTGTGTATGTGGGCTGTGCAACATCACAGCGTCATAATTGAGTATACGGTTTTCAGACTAGAACGTCATCTCATAACACTGTTGCAGAAACACTGCATGTGTCATTTTCTCGGTGCATGTTTGCCGCGTGAAAGCTTGTCTAACATTGCACTTTTGCGCCGGTTTCAGCACAAACAACAACAACATGTCGATTTTTCTGGTTTTCGCGGTTCTTGCTCTAATCGTGACGGAAACAACATGCGAAACTGGTGATAACAAGCCGAATATTGGCTCTGCACCGAAACATGAACGAAACGAGTCGATTAACATCAACGGGAATTGGAACTGGAACATGAAGCCTACTCATGGTGTTGAGAGTCCTCGTATGAAACGGCAGTACAGCTGTCGTAAGTTTCAGCACAAAACAGTGCCTGCTTCTTAAAACCTCAAAACCAAAGTGAATATCCGCAAAAACAATTCGGATCTGGATTAAATCAGTTTTCGAGTGTCTTTCGGAATGTGTATGTTTAAACTGTATGTTGTTTTTGTCGTTTAGGACTGTAACCATCACGCCAATTTCTCTGCGACACCATACCAACAAGAGGCCGTTAATAAAAAAAATATTGCACTGTATTTTCAGGCTGCCAAACAGGTGTCTACAGTATATCGTGCTCCTATAACCAGTTCACTGGCCAGAGATCCTGTCAATCACCGATGAATGGAATCCAAGTAAATGTGAATTTTGTTTGAATTTGGCAGCACAACGCAGTGATGACGTCATTACGACGCCATTTGCCCTGGCACGTTTACAGTAACCCAAAATCGGAATCCGCATTTGTAATCGACGCTAATTTTTCAGTTTTTTGTTTTTATTCCGTTATTCTGACTGTTTTAGGTAACCTGCGACACTTCTGTGAACTGCTGCTGTCCGGCAACAAATAGCAACTCTGGCGGCGTAGGCAAGTCGTTCACTTCTTTTTTGTCATGCAGTCCGCCTCGGTAAACTAGATTTGGGTATTTTTTAGGATTTTTTTCTCATTTTGCCTATTTTCGCGATTTTTGTGAAACAACGTTTTCGTCATTTCAATGCCATTTTGAGTTATCCACTCTAAGTTCTAAATCAAAATCTCAAGCTGCGCCAACAAACTGTAAAAACGCAGACCAAAAAAACTAAACGACCGCAATCGCGTTTTCGTTGTTTTTACCATTTTATTTTTGTTCAAGATCATTTGTGACGTCTGAAGTAACAGCGTGGTATTTCGTGTTTTTTTCGTGACACTTTTATTTGCCTAGCTGACAGGTGTGCCTGCGGTTTTCGCTGCGGCACTAATGAATTGGTTGGCTGTGGTTTTGAAAACATGAAAAGACGGAAAAAAGTGAAAATTCTGAAAAAATCCCGAAAGAAAATCTAAATTTGTGTTCCGCAGAAACAAATCATTTACCTTTCCAGTTAAAAATTTTTCTGTTAATAATGGCAAAAGCTTCGCTAGTACCAGTTTTATACTTGCACTCAATTTTCATAATTTTGTGTTCCACTGAAAGAATCCCATTGATGGAAGCATTGCTATCGCGCGTGAAACGTCAAACTGGTTTGGTTGTTTTTGAATAACCCTTTCTCTGTCAGACGCGGTCAAAAACTGAAAAAAATCTTTTTATGAATCATGATTGACTTACTAAATTTAAAAAAAACATGTTTCCCGAAAATCTGCTCATGCGCCCAAAAAAGTAAAAAAATCCATTAAAACTTAACAAAAGCCATTCAGGAATCTGTGCGAACAACAACCAGCCGGCGACGGGCACGTGCACGCGCGAGTGCCACTGCAGTTCAGCGACGAAGACGTGCGTCAACGGACTGTGCTGCGACAAGACGCAAGCGTGGCAGTGTACGTTCTGTGGTGTCATGCCTGTGCTGAATAGTGGTGGTGTTGTTGGGTGCACTCTGGTCTGGTGGCTAGCGCATCAGACGCTGGCGATCGAAACCGGCCGAAGAGCAGTGTGCTGGGTGAAACATTGCTGATTGCAGTGTGCTGTTCTGTGCGCTGTTCAGAACACAGATGCGAAGTATTGAAATGTTTTGAACGACCGAACAAGGACAACTGATGTGTCCTTGTTCGGTCGTTCAAAACATTTCAATACTTCAAGTCTGGGTAGTGCTGTTGTGGCGTACAAAATTGTCCCTGAAAATCAACAAACCATTCTGCTTTCGTAATGTACCAATGTGAAAAAGGAACAGTAAAACGGAAAATCAAACTGTGGCGGTGAAAACGCGGGTCATCAGTTTTGAAAATTTCGTTGTCAAAGTGGTCAAAAGTCCTAAATCTCAGCGGGACATTTTACCCGTTTGTACGATTGACATTTTGATACAGTTTTAGACCAAAAAAACACTTTCAGCGGCCTGCGGCGGCGACACGGCAGTCTCAGCGTGGAACAACGGCCAATGTGGAGGGGGCTATTTTCCATTCAATGGGTAAATTTCAAGCTCAGCGCGTTGATTTTATACATATCTGTAGAAGCTGGCTGTCCAAAGAATTGGATGGTCGAAAAAAACTGATAATGGCGACGATGAATGTGGTATAGTGGTCTCTGCAATTCGCTAAAAACTTTTGTTCACATAAAGCGAACAAAATAAGCACATCCCTCCGTATCGAGCCAAAAATCGCGATCATTTTTGACAATATGTCAACCCTTTAGTCCGCCTTTTTTGTTTGTTCCTTTTTGCATTTTCAGATATTGCTGCATGTGCGCGAACGGGCAGCGCTCCGGAGGCTGCTGTGACGCTGGCACCGCCTGCCCCGCTGGCTACACGTGCAACACGCAGACGAAAACCTGCTGCGCAACTGGTAGTGCCCGTTTGGTTTGTTCGATCAGTGAACTTTTTCAGCGTCTTTTTGAAGTGTAGAACCAAAAAGCACGTCCGTGTACTTTTTTCTTAAATTTAACGCGATATTCTACCACAAAATTTCCTGTTGAACTGCCAACACTTGCAGGCTCAGTGCAGCCAATCACGAACCCGCCAATCAATCCGACCAATCAGCGTTGTCTTGGCGCGTGCGTCGGCGTGGGCGCCGCGGGTTTGTGCCCGCCGAATTTCGCGTGTCGCCTGATCGCAGCAAACAACTACCAGTGTTGTGAGTTTTTGCTTTTTTGTTCTGTTTATAAAAGGGTAGAATTTGCGAGGGTGAAATTTTCAAGAAATTTACATCTTAAAAAAAACTCATATGCTGTTGCTCCATATGACTGGGGCGTGAATTAATCAACATTGTTTTGAGTAACCATTGCCGGTAAGCTCAACAAGTTGCTCAGTATATCAACTGTTGAGTAGCTAGGTTTTGCAACGTAATCTCAGTTTAGTCAATCAGAACACACGATTTAGCATTATTCCCATGAGGCGCAATCCAAAAGCCCCCAAATGGGTCACTTTTGCACAGGCACCACTTGTATCGGCGCTTGTCAGAACAACCTCTGCACGCCCGGTTACACGTGCATCTCGAACGTGCCCCAGTTGGGCACAACGCCGCAGTGTTGTCGTCCCGTGTAGACGAAAAATAATGAAGCAATTGGAAAACAAGGTTGAAAAATGAGAAAAATGACACACGAACATTTAGCAGCTCTTCTAAATATGGTGACAATTGTTAGTATTCACTGTTAAAAATTTGAAAAAAATAGTTGAACACTTCTGTTATGACTGTTATGTTTGATATGTGAACGTGACAGTCTTTGTTAAAAATTCTTTTCAGTGTCGTTGTTTTCCGTGTCACGGTTTTTCCCGGTTACGTAAAGATGAATCTCTGTAAACTGTGATGTTTATTGCTAGTCAATTATAACAAACGTGTCGTGATTTACCATCTGTTGTTTAATTTTATGAGTCTTTGGTGAAATGGTTTTTTTTTTAATAATTATTATTTTCAAAGTCCCAAAGCAAGTCATTGCCATCAAGTTGTTGAAGTACAGCGATTTGATTGAAAAAAAAACAAATTTCATTGAGTCAAGAAACTGCAAAACAAATTGTTATGTGTATCACTTCAAATTGAAATTATTCTTTTTTACATTTTCACTTTATACGAAATAAACGAAATTCTGACAAAGTAAACTCCTCTCTGGACATGCATAAATACATACATACTGTTGCCATACATAAAATAAAAAAATCGTAAACTGCAGCTCAAAAGCAGAGCAGCTTACAAAACAATGCCACGCTCAGACAAATCTACAACACATCAATAGCAAAACTGCCTGGTCAACGCGTTCAAAACGGTGTCCCTCACAAACGGCGCGCACATATGCACCCCATCACCATCCATAACGTCGCCCTTTAACAGAAACTGATTATAAACACTGTACGCCCTATAGAGCCGTTTGCCTTTTCGGTATCTCGCATTGCTCGCCAGAACCGCCTGCACGATCGCCCGGTTGCCCTCGGCGACGTTCAAATGCAACAGTTTCATCGGTGGTATCGCGAATATTCGCAGCTCCCCGTGGAAGCCCTTCACGTCGAGTACCCGGAACAGCCGAAGCAGGTCGTTCCGCAGGCGCTCCACCTTGTTCTCCAGAACGTTCTGTGTACCGGCGACCAGAAGAATCCGCTTGTAGCTGGACAACGGCTGAAAGGCGTCGCAGGTCTCGAGTTCCTGAGCGATTCGCGCGATCGTCTCGCGCTCGAACGCGAGCACTTTGACGTTGTGCGCCGCTAGCAGGCTTCGTAGAGCGAGCTCCTTCAGGGGCGTCAACTGGGAGTCTCCGAGCGCCAGCAGCGGCTCCGGACAAGGACGATCGTTCAGCGCAGCATCCACTTGCCACGAGTCCGAGGGAACAATGAATGAGACGCTTCGCTTGGGCGGCGCCGAGCACGGTCGACCTTGCAGTGGTTTCAAGTCGGCGTTGAAGGACGTTTGACGTTTCAAGATTGGACGCGGGTAGGTGGTGGTGGATTTTGAGCGTGCCGGCTTCGGGGTCACCGAGTGACCGTAGTTATAGCGCTGTATGAGTCCGTTTAAGTTCAGTTGAGTTTTGTCCATTTTATTGTTGGGGTCGTTGTCGTTTGGTTTGTTCGGTGCCAGTGTGTGTCGCTCTTTGCACAATCGCTCGCGTGATGCCGTACAGGAGTGTGACACGTTGAAGTTTTCTGAAGGCAAACAATGAAATTTTTAGATCGTTTTATTAACCAATCTGATAATCGTCTGGAAATAAACAGAAAAAAGTCAGAGAAAACAGTTTAGAAGGTCATCTACAGTTTCAGTATAAAGACAGACTAAGTGTTCACCTTTGAAAATCGATCTCGACAGCCTTTCCGGTCCGTTCATGGGGTACTCTGCGGGTTTTCCCACGGTGCTGAAATTGTCCGTATTATTTTCCCACGCTTTATTCCTACCGACCATCGGTGTAGACGGTGCACTTCGAGGTAGTGGGAAGCGGTTCACGTAATTATCCGTTTCATGGTCTGCATATTAGCACCGGTTAGACACCGAGATGCAGTCATTGCCATCGATATCGTCTCAAACACACACTCAAACCCAATAACCACCGGAGTTTTGCCTTCAAGATTCTGATACTGGGGTGAGACCGAACAACACAGACTGCACTTGACGCACTCAAAATGTTGAATGACACGTTTTGGAACGCAAATTAATGTTCTACCTGGCGTTTGTCTGTTGTATACTCTATGATTTCGGTCCCGCAACTCAATGCGCCCATCATGCGGATGCGCGAGCGAGCGTCAGCGAGCGGACAGCGCATCACGCATTATATGAGCCGTTTTCCCCTCGCGCGCGTTTTTCAAACTTTCTCGCTGCCCTGCAGCGAGCATAGTATAAGCCACAAACTTGGTTCTGTGCACACGAAACGAACACCCAAAGTTGTGCTTGGAGCCGCGAAAAAATTTTCATCGGACGATTTTTCATACGCTCTGGACACGAAAAACCTATTCTGAAAATCGTGTTACTTCTTTCTCTTTCTATTTTTTTTTCTGGTATTAATCAACATTGTGCCCCTTTCATTTTTACCTGCGACACTTTCACAGTCGAACAAAAATGTTTCCTGGGTAATTCCATACGGAGATTTTGAAAATTGGGTTAATTTTTACCCAGACCCTGTTTTTGGGTAAAAATTGGGCATTTTTAAAAGTTCGCAGGGTTTTCACCTGGTTTTAAGTGTCGCCCTTTCAATTTTTACCTGCGACACTTTCACAGTCGAACAAAAATGTTTCCTGGGGTAAGTCCATCCGGAGATTTTGAAAATTAGATAATTTACCCAGACCTTGTTTTGGGTAAAAATTGGGCATTTTTAAAAGTTCGCAGGGTTTTCACCTGGTTTTAAGTGTGCGCCCTTTCAATTTTTACATGCGACACTTTCACAGTCGAACAAAAATGTTTCCTGGGGTAATTCATCCGTAGATTTGAAAAAATTTTTGCCGGGCATTTTTTTCGTCAAAATTGTGCATTTTTTACAGTTCGTACATTTCGACTGGGTATCAGCTTTTCACTCTTACAAATTTTGTCTGAGCTGCGAAAAATAATAGGAAAAAGGTCTAGTCCGTAGAATTCAATCGCTACACGGATTTTGGGTTAGTTTTCTTACGTGACAACTTTAGAAGCTGAATCGTGACGATTTCGAGCGAATCGGCCGTGGAAATGCGAAATCGGTCTAGAAACGAAAAACAAGAAAAGGGTGTTTTCCAGGGTAATTCAATGCGCTGATCACGGATTTTGGGTTAGTTTTCTTACATGAGCACTTGATCTGAATCTGACGATTTCGGCGAATCGGCCGTGAAATTGCAAATCGGTCTAGAAACGAAAAACAAGAAAATGGTGTTTTCCAGGGTAATTCAATGCGCTGATCACGAAGTTGGGTTAGTTTTCTTACGTGAGCAACATTAGATGCTGAATCGTACGATTTCGGGCGAATCGGCCGTGGAAATTGGCGAAATCGGTCCAGAAACGAAAAACAAGAAAAAGGTGTTTTCCAGGGTAATTCAATGCGCTGATCACGGATTTTGGGTTAGTTTTCTTACGTAGCAACTCTAGTTAACGTACGATTTCGGCGAATCGGCCGTGGAATTGGCGAAACGGTTTAGGAACGAAAAACAAGAAAAGGGTGTTTTCCAGGGCAATCAATGCGCTGATCACGAATTTTAGATTAGTTTTCTTACGTGAGCACTCTAGATGCTAATCGTGACGATTTCGGGCAATCGGCCGTGGAAGTTGGCGAAATCGGTCCAGAAACAAAAAACAAGAAAAGACTGTTTTCCAGGGTAATTCAATACGCTGATCACGAATTTTGGGTTAGTTTTCTTACGTGAGCAATTCTAGACGCTGAATCGTGACGATTTCGGGCGAATCGGCCGTGGAAATTGGCGAAATAGGTCCAGGAACGAAAAACAAGAAAAGGGTGTTTTCCAGGGTAATTCAATGCGCTGACACGAATTTGGGTTAGTTTTCTTACGTGAGCAACTCTAGACGCTGAACGTACGATTTCGGGCGAAACGGCCGTGAAATTTGGCAAACGGTCCAGAAACGAAAAACAAGAAAAGGCTGTTTTCCAGGGTAATTCAATGCACTACACGGATTTGGGTTAGTTTTTTATGTGAGCAACTTTAGAACCTGAATCGTGACGATTTCGGGCGAATCGCCGTGGAAGTTGCGAAATTGGTCCAGGAACGAAAAACAAGAAAAGGGTGTTTTCCAGGGTAATTCAATCCGCTGATCACGAATTTTGGATTAGTTTTCTTACGTGAGCAACTCTAGATACTAAATCGTGACGATTTCGGGCGAATCGGCCGTGGAAATTGGCGAAATCGGTCCAGAAATGAAAAACGAGAAAACGGTTTTTCCAGGGTAATTCAATGTGCTGATCACGGATTTTGGGTTAGTTTTCTTGCATGAGCAACTCTAGATACTGAATCGTGACGATTTATGGCGAATCGGCCGTTGAATTTAGCGAAACCGGTGCAGAAATGAAAAACAAGAAAACGGTGTTTTCCATGGTACTTCATTACGCCGATCACGGCTTTTGGGTCAGTTTTTCTTTTGTGAGCGATTCTAGGTACTGAATCGTTACGATTTTGGGGAATCGGCCGTAGAATTTGGCGAAATCGGTCCAGAAACGAAAAACAAGAAAAGGCTGTTTTCCAGGGTAATTTAATGCACTGATCACGGATTTTGGGTTAGTTTTTTATGTGAGCAACTTTAGATACTGAATCGTGACGATTTCGGGCGAATCGGCCGTGGAAGTTGGCGAAATCGGTCCAGAAATGAAAAACGAGAAAACGGTTTTTCCAGGGTAATTCAATGTGCTGATCACGGATTTTGGGTTAGTTTTCTTGTATGGGCAACTCTAGATACTGAATCGTGACGATTTATGGCGAATCGGCCGTTAAATTTAACGAAACCGGTCCAGAAATGAAAAACAAGAAAACGGTGTTTTCCATGGTAATTCATTACGCCGATCACGGCTTTTGGGTCAGTTTTTCTTTTGTGAGCAATTCTAGGTACTGAATCGTGACGATTTTGGGGAATCGGCCTAAAAAACGAAAAATGAAAAACCTGAGTTGTCCGGGGTTTAGAAGAATGTGTGACCAACGAATTGTGATTTTGGTCCGACCTTCGGGGCTTATGTAAAAGTCAGAATATTATCTAAAAATGCGGGAGACGCATATAAAAGGAGGAATATGGCCTTGTGTAAGCAGTGAAAGACTTGGCTCGACAACGCTTTTCAAGTCTCTGATGTGGTACACACGGATACAAGTACATAAGGGTCATATTTTTGCGCCGCGTTTGTTTGTTTTTTTTTAAGCACGCCCCCCCCCACCGATTCCGGAAACCCGAAGGTACCAAACTCCGGTGGGATTGGGGAATGGACGGCTTACCATCCCGTGGAACCAATACCCTCGGCACGTGAGGGGGACAGCCTATAAGCCCCGCTCTGTCCTGGGGGCACCATTGATCTTAGCCCGATTTCGGTTTCGGTGGCCTGCGGTCGCTATATCCCCGGAGGGCAGCGAATCCGAAAGTTTTCGTTTTCGTTTTCGTTTTGCTGAAAAGCGTAAAACTTTGAAGTTATTTTTTAATTGTCCGCTTCGATTTAATCTAAAATCACGCCATGTGCGAAATTCTGTAAATTCTGTGCAAAAACAGAACAATCAGAGATTGCAAAACATTGTTGCATGTAGCTTTTTCGTTGTTGTTAACGTACGCACCGCTGTGTACACACCAGCACCAGTGACAAAAAGGAGTTGTCTTCCGTTGATTTTCACCTTTTTTACCGGTGTCACCTTCAACTAGTGTGGCAGGATAAACCGTCTGTCCCGTGAGTCATTGCGTTTGCCACAGGAGACCTTGCGTTCCGCAATGCTTCTGCGATACAATTTGTCCTGGACAAACCAGTGTCAGCGAGCTAAAGTCTGATTGTTATTTTAGTAGTTTTAGTGGTCGCTAAATGCCCGAAATCCGCAAATGTGAAAGGTCATTTGTCTACAATAATACAAAGTACGAGGGTTGCCATGTACAACCGAAATCATAAAAAAACGGCGCAAAAATATGACTCTTATGTACTTGTATCCGTGTGTACCACATCAGAGACTTGAAAAGCGTTGTCGAGCCAAGTCTTTCACTGCTTACACAAGGCCATATTCCTCCTTTTATATGCGTCTCCCGCATTTTTAGATAATAGATAAGTGAACAGTTGCATGCAGGATGCGGAAATTCAAAATTTGCAAAGTGATCCGAGTCCCAGGGCCGAGTTACTTAGGAGATTTTGAATTGCCACATAAAGATTGAAACTAGTTTACTTTTCACGTCTGCACACGCATTCAGTCGCAGAACTTAAAAAATTGATATTACCATCCTTTAAATAAGAAAAAACCTGAGGCCTGGTGCTGTGCTGACAATGGCCTAACCATGATAACCAGTGCAATGACGTCATATCTTTGTCTGACAGGTTGTAATATGCAGCCTTTAGTGCGATCGTCATCTTGCCCCAAGACAGAACGATCGGAATCTCTAGAAATCGAGGTCAAAAATTCGCCGTTGATTTGCTCCAGCGGTTTCTCGGTGTCTAACAGCATCGCGAACACGATCGATTCTAATCCCACAAGTTGCTGCGCTTTGTGGAAACTGCCGCCGATCGTCAGCTGACGCAAATGATTGGCGTAGATTTTGGCAAACTTTTCGCGGTCATTTTGATGGCGGTTGACGTCGGTGGTGACGCCATTAATGGCACCACTGTAGTAGCCATGATCATTACTGCCGTTTTCCAGTTGAGCTGAAAAGGTTGATCTTTTTTAGTCTCCATACTATTTTACCGTAAACTGTTTGACGAACACAAACACAACAAACGGAACACAGCTGTGGCAGCTGGGGGGAGCAAAATGCAGAGTCGAATCAGTTAAACTCATACTCAGCAAATCACCCAACTGGCAACTACCCACTACCCCTTCCAAAAAAAGTGAAACCAAAAACAGTTTCTCTCATAGCAACCGTGAGTATATTAGATTGTGTGTCGTTTTTTTTTCGTTGAAGAAAGGCTGAACAACAAACAACGAAATGCACTAAAAATTGATTAAGAAATTGGCCAAGAGCTCAAAAAACCACCAGCTTGAAAAGCTTGTAAAGCCAGTAGATCTGTAACTTTTGGCCATTGACCAAGACTAAAATGGCAGTTTCGAATTTTGATCTGTTTCTTTGTCATTTTTTGGTGCGGTCAGGTACAAATGATCAACAATAATATTTTGAAAATGATGTTTGCAACTAAAAGGCAAAGCGCAAAACAATTTATTGTATTTTCAAGATTAAATAACCTAATTAAATTAAATGGGTACAAGAAAAAATCTGATGAAAAGCAAAATCAGTTCAAAGTTGAATTAGACTCAAAAACAAGAATAGGTCATATCAACCTAAAACAACATAAAAAAACAAATTTGTAATCAAAAAAAAGATGTAAACACACGTGAACAAACACAGAAAAATAATAAAAAGTGAAAAAAACGCAGAATCCAAGAAGACCTGAAACTTCAACAAAACAATCACTGCAAATGGCACACTCATAACTTTCCGGGTTTCGTTTTCTCACGCGATTTACTTCTGTCCATTTTCGGTCTCCCTTTTGCGGGCGGTGGCTTTGTTTTCGCCGGCTGGACTTCCGCAACGGGTACATTATCACTCTTGCGTTTACTTGTTGCGTTGCCCTTAGGGGATCCCATGACGGGCGAGCCGGAACGACTTGCCGTCTTTATAGTGTCCTTCTTGTTTCGCTCCGCTCGTTGTACAACGCCGAATTTTGCCCATTCGCGCTCGTACAAGGAGTGCAACGCATTCGGATTATTGACAGTTTCTAAAGAGCAAAAAAACTGACATTAATCTATAATACTAAGATAGTAACTGTGTATGTAAGTCAGGTCCGTTCCGCTACGTTGATTGGCTATTAAAATTTACAAGTTTGAGCCAATTTTGCTATTTAAGTCATCATCAGCTGAATACTCATACTCCATTTTCTAATGACAATGCAAAGTTCAATCAAATCGTCATTCCACATGACGTTAGTCATCATGATGCCTTTTGCTCAAGAGCGACAACCAACAAACGAGACAATCGTAAGAATTGCAAGGACTCCATTGTAGACGATTGGAGTTTTTTTTCACAAAAAACGAGTTTTTAAAACAATCGATTGCAAGTTAATCGCTCTTTTCACAAGGTAGACTTTTTATAAAGCCGGTGTTTACAACGAGTATTTAGAAAATCGTTGCTTTTTCCTTCATTTGTTTTTATCATAGAAAATGCGTCACTTAGGATAGAAAAGCTACATAACAAAACAAAAGCGACCGTTTTACACAATGGGTACTCAGAAACGTGTTGCTTTTTGTTGCACTCGATCAAAAAGAACTGGCTTCGGTTAGGGTAAGCGGGAAAAGAAGTAAACATTCAAAACAAAAGCGGGAGCTTTGCTACGGGTATTCAGTAAAATGTTGCTGTTTTGTCATTTCCATTCTATCAAAAATCCTTGGCTAAGGTTAGGGTTAAAGGGGGTAAGAGTAGTAAACATACTACACAAAAGTGGCCGTTTTGCAGCCAATATTCAGAAAAGTTTTGCATTTTTCGTCATTTAAACTTTAAAAGGCTTGGCTTAGGTAAGATTAAGCGGCAAAAAGAAGCAACTTATCAAGACGAAAGTTGGTGTTTTGCAACAATTGTTCTGCCTTTTTGACATTTACACTCTAAAAGGCCTGGCTTAGGTTAGGGTAAGCGGGTAAAAAACCATTACCAAGTCAATATCTTAAACTGAAACAAAAACTTAAACCGGTATCAGTTAATTGTTGCTAATCAAACGACATTGTTTTTTTTTAAATTTTTTGAACAGGAATGGCGATTGAACAACATGTGACGACATTGAGAAGCTAACCAAACAAGATTTATTTTTGAAACTTTGAGCGGGAATGGCTGTAAATTGTTGCTGATCAAAGGAGAATGTTTTTTGATACTTTAAACGGGAAAAGACAGTGGAATGCAACTTATTAGCAAAAAGAATGAAAAGACAAATAAGCGACATTGAAAAGCTAATAAATGCGAGAATTGATTTTGATACTTTAATAGGGAATGGCAGTGGTTTGTTGCTGATCAAAAAGATTGTTTTTCATATTTTGAATGGCAGTGCAGTTATGATTGTTAGATACAGTGTATCTGTTATTTCTTATGTGTCGCTTTGATTGATGCTGAAACAGCGAAAACCAAACCACACAGTAATCAGTGTTATGGTGAGTAAATCAGGTTACGATTGAATCGACAGCAATAAAATCAGCAAAAGCATGTTGCTTGACAAAAAAACACGGCTTAAACAACAAAAATGCTGTGATTTTCAAAAAAAGTAGAAGCATCGACGGATACGATTGCTTTAAAAGCGAGCGATCATTTCTGTGGTAAATCAACAACAGTCGGTTAAAGCAGCTCAAAATCAAATTGCAATGCATTTTGAGTCCGCGTCGTGGGCAAGGTCAAAAGGGAAAACCAACTCAAAAATATTAGTTGTATTTATCAGCTAACCGTGCCGTAGGCACGGGTCAATTTGCTAGTTTAGTACAATGTACGAACAAAACTGAATCTACTATACTAAAAAAATACTTTGTCTGTCTGTCTGTCTGTCTGTCTGTCCGTCCAACTTTTTGCTATTTAAGGTAGCGAAATCAAAATGTTGCTATCACTTTTTAACAATTTTTCTGTGCAGCTCACTTTCTTTTTTTTGTTGTTCAACAACGAGTCATCATGATTCATTCAGTTCTTTCCTCAACACGTTCCGTCGCAATGGTCAGGTTGGTTGGTAGTTGGTGGTGATGTAAAAAGATGTGATTATAATGTGCGGAAACGAATTGCTGTAAAGAAGCCATTATCTCACAGAATTGACGGCACATCCGATTATCAATATCGATTATCGATAGCAAGAATCGGAAAAACATGTCTCTCAATAACCAATAAAACGAATTTGCGACTTTGAAAAACCAACAGAAACGAAATCGGCTATTGATTTTTTTCACACAAAAGTGGTTTTCCTGTGAATGATTTTTTAAATCCCATTTTGTTTCTGAACCAAATACACGGGTAACGTTGATGCGGAACATTCGATCAAAGCAAAATGAAACAGGTCATGAAAATCGATTGTGTTTACAGCAGTTTAACAAGATAAACAAACAGCAGTTTTTACAAGATTTTAACTAAAATTCTGGGACTTTCAAAAAGCTAAATTGTGGTTAACACAAATTTGCAACAGCAGAAACTAAAATCATATTGTTTGAGAAAACATTTTTGTGCAAAAGCGGGCTTACTATAAAAAACACAAATGGAATTGTGCAAATAAACGGGTATCGATTCCAGCCAGTTCTGTAAATTAAAAGATAAACGGGCCTCTTTGAGTCAAACTTCGCGACTTTGAAAAATCAATATGTCAAACAACAAAAGTCACGTTTGAACAATTTCAGTCAGCCAGAAAAAAATCTAACCGGAACGAGTTGCCTTTAACCGAGTTCAACTCAACTAACCGAGAACAAACGGGAGCAACAAATTCAATTAGTTTAGAAAAAAATTCTCAGCGATTGCAAAATCAGCGAAACAGAGTTATAAAAGAATCATTTTTGACATAGAATTGACACCGAACCGAAAAGCTTGAAAACAAACATTTGAAACGTTTGAAAAACACTTCAAAAATCGAGCGGATTCTCTCTCGAGCTAACAAGAGCGGAACGCTTGCCCCAAACAATAACGGTAGAGGCGGTATCCAAACACAAGAAGAGGCCGGTTTGGAAAAGGGGTAATTGAGGTCGCCAAAACAAAATCTGCAAAGTTCCGCTATACGGAAGTCATTTGGGAGGTGCTTGCATATCATATGTGGTTCTTCGAACTCCCTGATTGATTTAGCACAACTTTAATTTTTGAAATTAAAAAAATGAAAAAAAAAACAAAAATGACGATTTTTGTCTTTTTAACCCTACATGTTGTTTAGTGGTAATGTAAAAAGATGAGATTATAATGTGCGGGAACGAATTGCTCCAAAGAAGCCATTATCTCACAGAATTGACGGCACATCCGATTATGATCGATAGCAAGAATTGAAAAAACGGGTCTCCCAATAAAACAAATTTGCGACTTTGAAAAATCAACAGAAACGAAACGGCTTTTGAATTTTTTTCACACAGAAGTGGTTTTCCTGTGAATAACAATTGAGTCTATTTTTTCGAACCAAATACACGGGTAAAATTTTCAGTGATTGCAAAATCAGTTTGACATAGATCATTTTTGACATAGAATTGACACCGAATCGAAAAGCTTGAAAACAAACATTTGAAACGTTTGAAAAACATTTCTTACCCGGGCCGTAGGCACGGGTCAACTGCTAGTCTATTATACTAAAAAAATACTTTGTCTGTCCGTCTGTCTGTCTGTCCGTCCAACTTTTTGCTATTTAAGGCAGCGAAATCAAAATGTTGCTATCACTTTTTAACAATTTTTCTATGCAAATTATTTTCTCTCTTTCGGTTTTCAACAACGAGTCATCATGATTCTTAGTACTGTCATCAACGTTCCGTCGCAATGGTCAGGTTGGTTGGTGGTGATGTAAAAAGATGAGATTATAATGTGCGGGAACGAATTGCTCTAAAGAAGCGATCATCTCACAGAATGGACGGCACATCCGATTATGATCGATAGCAAGAATTGGAAAAACGCGTCTCCGAATAAAAGAATTTGCGACTTTGTAAAACCAACAGAAACGAAATCGGCTTTTGATTTTTTTCGCACAAAAGTGGCTTTCCTGTGAATAATAATTGAATCCCATGTTTTTTTCGAATCAAATACACGACACGGGTAACATTGATGCGGAACATTCGATCAAAGCAAAACGAAACAGATCATGAAGATAGATTGAGAGAGAACTAAACAAACAGCAGTTTTTACAAGATTTTAACTCAGATTATGTGACTTTCAAAAAGCAAAATTGTGGTGTACACAAATTTGCAATTTTGAAACAGCAGAAACTGAAATCGTATTGTTTGAAAAACATTTTTGTGCAAAAGTGGGCTTACTATAAAAAACACAAGTGTGATTGTGCAAATAAACGGGTATCGATTCCGGCCAGCTCTGTAAAATAAAAAATAAACGGGCCTCTTTTGGTCAAACAGCAATTTCGAAAAATGAAATTGTCAAACAATCAAGTCACGTTTGAACTATTTCCAGTCCGTGATGCATCATTATTAAAAGACGTGCATGTGCAGAGTGCAGTAGCGGTGGCCCCTGCCCTATAACACAGGAAAGAAAAAAATGCAAAAACTAAATTGATCATTTTCACCTTATCAAAAAGGCTTGGCTTATGATCAGGTTTAGGATTAAATACCCACAACGACTCATTGCAAGCAACCTCTGATCAGAAATCAAGAAAATCACTTTTAAGAGTGTATACAAATCATTTCAGTCAACCAGAAAAAAAATTCAGAAAAAAACTAAACAAACCGTAGTTTTTACAAGATTTTAACTAAAATTCTGTGACTTTCAAAAAGCAAAATTGTGAACACAAATTTGCAATTTTGAAACAGCAGAAACTGGAATCATATTGTTTAAAAACATAAAAACGAAATAAAAACAAAAGCAGAACGCTTGGCCCAAACAAACGGTATCAACGAATTTAAACGCTTGAAAGCCTTGGAAAAAAATTCAACTTTCCCGTTTCAGGAAAACAGAGAAGGAACAAATGTCGATAAATCCGCGGGTGCGCACCTTGCTGTTAACAAAATCGCAAACATATCTTACCCGGGCCGTAGGCACGGGTCAACTGCTAGTAAATACCTAAAAACAAACAAAAGAACATACCATGCCATAACTCGTTGAATGCCTCTTTTCGTTTCTGCCCTGTGAAAAAAATGGAGCATAAACGTAGCACAAAACAGCATAAAACAATAAGAAGAAATGAAACGTCATTCTCGTGGCCTGGTGGTAGTGCGTTAGACTACAGTCCGTGCGCTCGGGGGATCGAGCCCCACCGAGGGGTGTATAGGCACTTAATGACAGAGATAACTCGATGGGCGCCCTACTAAATGGCGTTCTGTACGCTTCTCTGGGTTAGCCCTGGCTAAAAACATCGCCTAAAAATCCCAACAACAACAACAACAACAAAATGAAAAACCAAAGATTTCACTGAAAAACACCAAAACACCACTTCTCACATTCAATTACGGGCACGGGAATGGGATGCGGCGCCCTCCTCGCCTCATCCGTGCGTTCGTCGATCACGGTGATGACAGCGTCGAACCGAAGTAGTTCATCTGTGAGTCCTAGTTCGAGACTGTCTGTCGTCTGTTGGAATGTTGGCCATGGATCACTTTCGAATGGCGACTAAATAAAAGATAGAAGTCCGCGCCAACTTGTGTGTTTGGGGTTATATCTTGTTTGAACGCAAAGAATAGGACTAAAATTTCCATGTAACTTTATCTACAAGACTGAACAAGTAAGCAAACTGCAATCTTAACAAATTGTGTTAATGTTAGTCATTTTGTTTAGCCGTTAAAAAAGCATGAAAAGGTCTGTCGCTCCAAGAAGGCATGCATGCCGTCGACTAGATTGCGATCGACCGTAACCAACCGTAATCTGATCGTTGTTTGTGTCGACAGCGTTCTCTTTTGCGTAGCGAGTTGGTGGCATCACCGGTTCGTCATCGGCCAACGGTATGCCGTCAAAAATGGACTTCTTCGGCACGTACGCAATCTCAACCTGCGCTTTATTCGATTTGTTACTGGCTGCCATTCGATTTAATGTTTTGCTCAATAGGCGAGACTTGAATTGACCGGTGGAGGAATACATATTTCTCTTAAAATATGATTTTTGATGTTCCGTTTCTGAAAATTACAAACTTTTTGTTTACTTTTCGCACCAAAACGTCAAACATTCAAAAAATGTGCGCTCTCATGCAAGCTAATTTGCCCATGCTGCACCGTGCCAAAACAATGAATCTGCTTTAGTTGTGCGATGTTTGACAATAAAACGCATAGGAGTCCGTCGGGCCGGTTTGTTTCGGTCGAAGGATCGTTTAGAAGGGTCTGTTTTTATAACCGCGCACACGAAATGCAGTGAAACTGCAAATGTGAGTTTGTTTCTCAATATCATTTCACGAATTGACTTTGAGTTGCTATTTTCGCAATTGTTTGATGTGCAGGAACGAATAAAACAAAGAGTCTTCTTGTCTTTGAACTCCATTAACAATGAATGCGCATCGTAAAAAGGCGACATTAAATGAATTCCACTTTATTGGTCAATTTGTTCAGTAGTACAAATTGACTTGAAATTTGAATTGTTTGGCTTCTTGCAGTTTTCTTATTAGAAAATATATAAAACTTAGATAAACGTCCAAAACTTAGAACACTTATATTAAAAAAAAACACCAAAACATGCCTTACTGTAAGCATAACAAAAACTAGCTCCACTCTAACTCAATCATACAGCAACACAAAACATCAAAAACATCGAAAACAACATGAAAAACGTAAAAATCAACACCATTCAGCGTAAAACAGTACTTAACAGCGTGTAATATTGGCGTAAAACGGCATAAACAACACGGTTTAGCTTAAAATAGCATAAACTGTCCTAAGCATGCCGTTACACATAAAAGAACGCGGATTAACATTAAAAAGCACAGCACCGCATTCATCCACGGCACGTTTACCTCAACCGGCGTGGGCGCGTTTTGTCGCTCGAGCGCAGTCTCCACCAACTCTTGCAAGTCAAGATCCATGGCCATCTCAGGCGGCACACCGCATTTGTTGCACACGTTCTCGACGAGCTCAGAGACACGAATGCTGAAAAAATTGGAAAATGACCTGTAATGGTGTGTTTAGTGTTTGTTTAGCGCCACCGGAACGTCATGCACAGTATAGCTGAATTAGTGTCAAACGTTGTGCCTTGTCCCGACCCCGTCCCGGTCCGATTTTTACGCGTCCCTTGTCCTGACCCAACCCGGCGAATTTTGAAAAGCGCTGTTTCGTGTCCCGTCCCGTCCTGACGAATTTTTGTTTGTTTACTGAACGTTATCGACATGGTACGAAATGAGAGCTATGGAGAAAAAAGCAAAACATCGAATGAATTTCTGTCAAGCACTTTTATTGAAGTTTTTTTCTTGGCTGCAAACACTGCATTACATTGGGCGTTGTCGCCACTCATAAAACAAAATCAGCTTTTTTACTAAAACTTGAGAACGCACACAACAGTTTTAGAAAAGATTACTATCAACAAGTGTAACATGCCAGGCACCTGTGTTGTTGTGGGCGTCGTAGTATTATGATTTTGTGTTTAGGTTTTAAAACAAAAGTGAGACAAAACTTTAAAACATGAAATTTGTCCTACTTGTGTTAATTACCACTGTACTTGCGGAGGCAGTGTTAGCTGGTCGACTCACTAAGGGAAATAAATTCAAGGGAGTGGGTAAAAGGGGAAGGAAACCTGGAGTAGGTAACAAACGCGGAGGTGGAAAAGGCTTCCAAGGCGACACAAACGACAAGGTAAGGTTTATTGACGGTAGAATTTGGAAAATAAAGCCGAAGGGTTTTGAACTGAGTTCTTTTTCGTTTGAAAAATACAGGCACAAGAGGTTAACAAGACTACAGGGTGGGCCAAAAAAAAGGTTCCATTTTCAAACTGCTGTCACTGGCTGGTGTTTTAATATTATGAGCTGAAATTTTCAGCACTGATAAAACATGTGATGCCATTTTACTGACAAAATTTTTTTCCGATATATAATTCCTAGCGCTCACTGTGGCAGATTTTCTAAAAAGCACAAAAAATCAACAAATTGACTGAAATGAGTGCAAGAAAAAAATAGTATCAAGATGCTTTTCAAAATCAAAGTGATTCAATTTTGAAACTGTTGCGAAGGTGACATATGGGTCTTTTTGGATACCCGGGGTATTGATAGTTCAAATCATGCGCTCAAAGTGGAAAGGTCTCACACTTGAATTGCATTTGAGCAGCTCGAGCGAAATTCTGATGTTTCACAACGGACTCGAGTCAGCAGTCATGCGACTGCGACAGAAAGAATTGTTCAGTTGACTTTTTGTTTTGTGTGTTGCTCTGTCTGTTAATTTGTTTCTTTTGAAAAATTTTTCTGCGGTTTGAATAAAAACAGTGTTTCAGTTTCAGTTTTCTGCAGTTTCGTCATGGTTAAGTGGACAGCAGAACAACGGGTCTGGTGTGCTATCTGGTGGGAGCAATCTGAAAGTTTTTCTGCAGTGACTCGCCAGTTTCGCGTAAAATGCAATCCAGCCGCTGCCGGACCAGAACCTTGATGATGATTTGGATGTCTATGAGCAATGATTCGTTGTGAAATGTCTTGGTTAAAAATCCGTTTTTTAAATTTGGGAATTTTCAAACATTGTGCTGTAAAACTGAATCTACTTGACCAAACTGGGTAAAAATTTTGTCAGAAAAATGGCATCACATGTTTTATCAATGCTGAAAATTTCAGCATATAATATTGAAATACCAGCCAGTGACAGCAGTTTGAAAATGGAACCTTTTTTTGGCCCACCCTGTAGTTTAGTGCTTTTAAAATCATGCAAGAAACATATAATGTTTTGTAATGCTTGTAAATTGTTCTGTAAATTGTGTTTGCGATCAATCCAGTATTTTCTGCGGTTCACCAGTTGCCAAGTTTCAGGATGACCGACGAGCGCTGTTGTTGGAGCGAGCTCGCAAGGAAGCAGAAGAAGACAAACGATTGGTAAGTTCATTGGCACACAACGTCCAACAATCTACAGTATGTACACTAACTGAAGCGCTGAAAGAGAGCGCTCTGTTTAAAATCAGACTCTATTCGACGTTGTTTCGGCAAATTTCGTCTATCTATTTTGCAACGCAATTGTAATTATTCTCAGTGACCGCGGTTTCTCTTGCAGGCCGCAGAGTACGACATGGGCCCGTTCGAAGGCGACGTCTATCTGACGCCGGCGCAGGGCGAAGCCGTCGACTACTCGATTGTGGCACTCGAATCCGTAGAGGAGGGCGGCATACTGTTGGAGGACGTCATGAAGGACGTGTCACGGGCGGCCATGAAGAACGTCTCGCTGCACTGGCCGGGCGGTGTGGTGCCGTACGATCTCGACCTGCGCTACGCCTGGTACAAAGACTATCCGGAATTGTGAGTGCCTGTTGTTTGTTGTTGTTTTTGTCGGGCAGCGGGACTGTAAATAAACCAAAACGAAGAAATTAAATAAAAGTGTCAACACTACTGTCGGCGTTTTGAGTCATTTTTGTTTCTTTGACACGGATACCGCGCTGAACACCCAGGCAAACGGGACACAACACCGGACACCTGGTTGGACACCTTTTTAGCGTGTTACAGGTTATAGGTCAAACTGAAACCGGTTGCGTTTGTATTGAGCTTTTTTTATTGAACTGTGAGCTGCGCTCAGCGTGCGCCAGGGCCAGATTCAATGGCAGAATGGTCGGTCGGGACATTATCATTGTTGCCGATGCACGTTTTCATTGCAGCCAAGCCGCGTGGTCAGAAGCGATCCAGCAAATCCAACAGAACAGCTGCGTCACACTGCGGCCGCGACAGGCCTCCGACGAGCACTGGGTCACCGTTCGCCACGGCGACGGTTGCGGCTCGTTCATTGGCCGCGTCGCGTATCCGGACTATTGCGACGCGCTGCCCTGGCTCTATGGCGACTGCACTAGTATGTGCGGGCTGTGTGGCCTCTTTTTGTTTAGTTTGTTTTGTTTTGTTTTTAGTTTTTAGGCAATCTTTTTAGCCAGGGCTAACCCAGAGAAGCGTGCAGGACGCCATCGAGCCATCGAGTTTTTCCCATACTGTATACTTGTGATAAGAGAATAATAATGTGCATCACAATTGTGGTGGGTTGGGTGCTAACGCGTCGAAAAACTGTTAAAAGCCTCAAATATTCAAGTTCAAATCATTCAAGTTCTTAATTCAATAATTCCAGAGCCGCTTGGTCAATTCATGACGCTCGAGGTTGTCACTTGTTGGAAGACGGGTCTGATCGTTCACGAGTTCATGCACGCGCTCGGCTTCCTCCACGAGCAGGCGCGTGCCGACCGTGATGACTACGTGGAGATCATCGAGGAGAACATCATGCCCGGGATGGAGTGTGCGTGGTTTTTGGTTTTGTTTTGTTTAAACGGTTGATCCTCGGTACTCTCGAAAGTTGTCTTTGTCTTTGCTGAAACAAAGCTAGTAATAGCTGATCTTAAACACACCTACGAAAAGGGCACAAGCGCGATCTGTGCACACCCTGTCTTGATTCCGGTGAAGATCCATGTACAAGCGATCAAAAAACGTCAGTTTTTGAAGCGCTTCGATCTCGCCGCAGCATTAATGTCTGACGCTGAAATTCGCATCAATTTTCGTCATTTGGCTGACATTTTTACACAACAAATGGAAACCAAACGACTATAAGTGGTGCAAATTTCCCCATCTATAAAAATTGACGTTTTTTTTTATCACCCTGTACATAGGAAGGCAGTGTCATGCGTGACGGCTGGTACGCAACATTGGTGAAGTGACCAGAGTTCCTGAGATACCAGTCTGAGTGACCAGGGTCATTTTGAATTGATTGATGTGTGTCAAGCAAATGCACCTAATTTTCGTTATCCGTCTGCATTAAAACGCATGGAGTCGCAAAACAAAAAAAATGAAGAGAAAACACACAGCAATTTGCAGACAACTTCGAGAAGTACGCCGTTGAGTTGCTGACGACTGCGGGCACCGCGTACGACTACCAGTCGCTGATGCACTACACCGCAAACGCGTTCAGCAAGGACAAGGCGACGCTGATGACCATACGCCCGAAGCAGCCGGGTGTCACGCTGCCCACGGAGCACACGCGGCTGACTGCGACGGACATCAGCGAACTGAAGGCACTGTACAAGTGCTCGAGCGGTGGTGCGTGTGTGATGAACGTTGGTGAATGCACGGCGCTGATTGGTTAAGTGAAAGCAGCCAAAGTACGTACAAATTTTTGAACTTGTCAAAAGCTTATAAGGTTGTTTTTGTTTTGCACTTTTTTGTCTGTGACAACTGGTAGGCTTGCAATTTGCAAGACTTTACGATGCATTTTTTTGCTAATATGAATTTTTAAGGTTCTGCGACTGAATGCGTTTGCGCATGCAGAAATGAAATGAAATGAAACAAACAATTAAACTAGTTTCTGTTTATGTAGCAATTCAAAAAAAACCAAAGTGACCACGCCTTGCTTAGGGGTCTCGGATCACTTTACCATTTTTGAATTTTCCGCCTCATGCATAAAACTGTATCCATGCGCGCATTGAGTCTCTGGGCACCATAGTAAACGCACAGATACGTACAAGGAAGGCAAGAAGCGGTAATAATCCTGTCCGGAAGAAAAGACGGTTTGAAATTAAAAAAAGTTACTTTCTTGTCTTTCAGCCTGCGACAAGACCAATGCGTACGATGATGCCTCATGCAAGTACTGGGAGGACAACTTTAAGTACTGCACCGATTCGGCTTACGCTGCCTGGATGGAACAGAACTGCGCAAAGACGTGTCTTTGTAAATGACTGGAATTTGGCGAAATTTGAATGAAAAATTCGTTGACTAAAACTGGTTTATGGCCTTACATTCGTTGTTCGTATTATTGTTTCATCATTTCGGATTTTTGCCGTGACTGTTTCTTATTACGTTTCTTCTGTTGGTGGAGCAGCTTTTGCAAAAAGAAATGTTTCGAACATGTCGCCGTCGTTGGTTTAGTGAAAAAACAAAATTTTGCTAAGAAAACTGCTGACTTTATTTTTCCGCAGCTCATAAATCATGAACTAGCTAGCTTTCAAATTTTTATTCTTAAATAACTACTGTTTGCTTTCACAAGTGATCAGACATCAATAATCAAAACAGAAAAATTGGGGAAAAATCATTTTTAACCGCATCTCAGCAAACCAACAACCAATCACTTAATACTACATTTAATCCAGGGCGACTATAAAAACCAAAGCGCAGATGGTCTCTTTTGTAGGAAGTACACCTTTCTCCATGACGTAATTTACTTCAAATTTCTGTGGTGTGTCGTTGCAAAAGCTTTCTTCAAAGGTAATTCGAAATAACGCAAAAAACGGATAATATTGGTTTTGCTGCGTTTGTTTGTCTGTATTGCTCACCCAAATGAAAGATTTTTTTTGCCGAAAACAAAACGTCTATTGAATGAAAGAATCTTTCTAAAGAACCATATCTTCTCTCGGAAAAACAAAAAAAAAGTTCTTAAAAAATGATGCACAGCGTACGTTGGTGTGGTTTGACTTTGAGTTTTATGCATTTCATCGCGTTTACGGGTTCCGGTCCGCCGGCTTGGGCCAAAAATCCGGTATGGTTGAATTGTATCTAGATAATTCATTATTTTTTTGACCGCATCAGCTGACTTTACTGGCCACTCCCAATGTTGCCACCCTAAAAAAGTCGTGTTCCGTCTGGCTCGAAGGCTTTCTTTTAGTGGTTTTTCACCTAATTTTATGTCAGGGACCTCAAAACTTATGAACGAAATTCTGCGGTAGTCAACAAAACCCCGAAGGTACTGTATGTTACACAACACGAATTCGCACAAAAAAAAGAATTACGGTCGCACAAGCAAAATCAGTTCAACGAAGCCGTGTGGAAAAGACCTGATCGTGGTAATTTTCGCACGCAGCAAACGAGCGGGTGGTGGAAAAATGGGCAAACCTACACATACAACTGGAAAAGTCGCGCAGTATTTGACGAACGATTGCTCGACAAAATGCGCGCAGAGAAGAACCAACTGGCACTGGAGTTGGGACGAAAAGAGGCTGAATTGGACAGACTGAAGGTATCCGGGTTGTTTGCTGATGGCCTAAAGACACGCCTTCTTTTCTGAACTGAGGTGAAACCAGTCCCAGATTACGCTTCAGGAGTTACGTTTTCCAAGAATACCAGATGTTTCCCAATTGCCTGTACAATGGACAAAGAACGAACCGAATAATGTTGCCCGAACAAAATGAGCAAAACAACAACAACACGACCAATTTGATACACGATTAGATTTCTTCTTTCTTTTAAATTTGTTCCTTTTTGCACCATGAACAATTGTGCCATGTTTTTTTGGCCAAACCATGTGGCTCGGTTTCATGGATATGGTTTACTGCAATGTAAGTCCTAGTCTGAATACTGAACACTGTTTTCAATCTGAGAAAAAGGAAAAGTTTCTGTTTGGCATGGTTTCCAACCATTGGAAAATGTTATCTTATTCACAAGAATAGTGCGTTTTCATGAAGGTCATGTTTTGTTGCAGCAACGAGCAGACGGCGCAACACGCCCGTTCGAGGGTGACATCATACTGACGTCGGCACAGAAGGACGCCATCAAGCAGTCGACGGCGCCCACCAGGCCAGGTGATGTTTCAGGCGAACTACTAACGAACATGGCGCGCGCGGCTTTGCGTGACACGGCGCGACTGTGGCCGAATGCTGAGCTGCCGTACGACGTCGGAGAGGGACTCTTCAGCATGTTCATCGAGATGCCGGAGTTGTGCGTTCTGACTCTGTCGTTTTCTTGCGAGCTGATTGGCTGCTTTAGAAATGCGGCCTGCTGATTGGTCGAGCGCATGATGGTTTCTCAGGTTCTCATGCGGACATATTAAAGATTGGAATTCTCAAACGCAAATTAATCATACCGTAGAAATCCATGGCAACAGAAAGATACCCGCAGATAAACTACCTTCATGTGTGGAACCAGTGGCCTTCAAGTATCAATTGGCTGTTTGCGTAGTAGGCGCATACCGAGCTGTGCCGCGCGGCAGACCCGTGCATGCAGCACGGATCTTTGTGTGTTCGCATCCCATAACGCATGCGTTTGACAAGGCCACTGTGCCAATAATTCGCTGGCTGTAGACTAATAAAATGACACCACTGCAGTTTGACTCCGTGGACAGCGGCGGTGAAACAAATCGAGGAGCGCACGTGCATCAAGATTCGCCCGCGGCAACCGACGGACGCGCACTGGGTGACGCTTCGCTCGGGCGCCGGTTGCAGCTCGCTGATTGGCTACCAGCAGTACCCAACCTACTGCGACGCCGGCTACTATTACAGGCCGTGCTCGCGTTAGTCTTATGCTGAAAGTGGTTTTTTTCTTAATCTAATCCGCCAGCAAAAGAGACGGGCCGGGGTTTTGTGCGGGACAAATGATTCGTTTGATTCATTGGAGGCGTTGAAGAGGATTTGCTTCCATTGGCGTGATAAGGCACATTGTTTGTGTGAAGCAATCAGAAATGACCTGGCGTACTGCATCTGCAAAGAGAACATATCTGCAGTTCGTTGTAATTTCGGACCGACACGGACAGCATCACATTCAACCGCAAAGAAATCTGTAAAAAAATAGAAACCCAAAATCGATGTTCATTCGTTCACACAGCGACGTCAGGGCAGTACGTCACCCTGGAGAACGACGTCTGCTGGACAGAGGGCAACATCGCACACGAGCTCATGCACGCGCTCGGCTTCTACCACGAGCAGGCACGCACTGATCGTGATCAGTTCGTCGAGATTGTGCACGAGAACATCGAGAAAGGCATGGACGGTGCGTTGTTGTTCGTGGCGTTTGTTGGGAGATTTAGTACCCCACTCTCAACCCCCCGAACAAGCATAAAAGTCATCCTTTAGTGTAATCAGTGTATTGCTTCAACGAAATTTACTATTTCTGTCACTGACATTGAGTTGCCGGTGGCTAGCGTCTCAGGTCTCATTACCAACGAGACCCCATTTTTGGTGGGAGTGCTAGATACCGTACTCCCGGAGAAGTTGCGGCAAAACAATTTTTAGTTTGGTCAGCTTGGAAGAAGACTGAGCAGAACTGGACTGGACTTTGGCTTTTACCGTGTTGACCAGCCAGCCGTGTCTTTTCTCGACTGAAACCATCCGGCCATTCACTTCATTTCCAAGATTGCCTGACAACTCTGATACAACTGCTCCAGTGACATGAGACATCTGCACTTTGCAGACCAATTCAGCAAGTACGACCAAACGAAGATCACGCATGGCGAGACCGAGTACGACTACCAGTCGCTGATGCATTACCCGCCGGACGCATTCAGCAGGCAGCCGGGCGTCCTGGAGACAATACGCCCGAAGAAGGCGGGCGTCAAGTTGCCGACGGAAAACAAGCAGTTGAGCGACAGAGATGTCGAGGAGTTGAACAAGCTTTATGGGTGTAAACTGGGTGAGTTTGTGCGAAAAGGACAACAAATTGAAAGTGACTGCTCTGTTTGGGTGGACCGCGTGATCTTCTTGGGAAAAAACCCTGCGCCCGAAAATAAAGGGGTGTCAACTTAACCAAGGAAAACAAAACAGAGCCAAAGTTATCGTGGGTTGAAATTAGAAGTAGTTGTGCCGATAAAGAGTATGAATCGGATGTGCTGATTGGCTATAAACAAAGTGCTCACAAGAGAACAGAGCCCGGAAATAAGTGGACATTGTTCCGTACAAGAACGTATTTGAACGGTACAGCTTGGATGATGAAGATTAGATATTGATCTCCATAAACGTTTGTTTGGCGTACATCAGTTAATCAGCGTGATAACTGAATTTTCGGTGCAGAATGCTCTTTCTACTTTTTAGCGATCAGTTGTTCGAAAAGCAACCTGTACTACGAAGAGGAATGCGGCAATTTCGCATCGCAGGGCTTGTGCACGACGGAAGGCGATTGGAGGGACTGGATGCAGCGAAACTGTGCAAAGTCTTGCTATCGTAAGCGTTTGAAATTTGTATGTGCTCTATGTTGACCTGGATTCAATTGTTTACCTTTATTTTACCCGTCTTTAACGCAATAATCAGGATTTTATAAATGTCTAAAATATTTCAGTCAGCAGTGTTTGATTCAGTGTAATGGGCTTCAAAATTAGCAGCCTTTCTATCTGTTTTTAGTGATAACTTCGAACCTGTACAATTCCACTGCCTGTGGGGAATTCAAAACGAACGGCTATTGCGACGATGGCTCAATTTATCAGAATTGGATGTTTGAAAATTGTGCTCGCGCGTGTGCTTGTTGACAAGACAATTCATTAAAACAGGGAATTTTGCCGCTTGATAACAGACTTTTTTACATGGCGTGTGGATTTTATGTATGTACTGTATCGGGATAAAAACGTCATTTTAGTTTTGTGTTTGAGTTTTTTGTTAAAAAATTTTCCGGACAGCGAAGAAAATTTTAAGCTGCGAAGGCGGTAAAATGGATGCCTTTTTTGATAAAAAAAATAAATAGAAAAAAAAGAAATAAATGGAACACGAACCAGCGTCCGCCGAACCAAATTTTCACGTGCGCTGCTCCCTTCAGCTTCTTTCCGACAGCGTTCAGCTTGCGCAGGTACACGGAGGCGACGTCAATGGCCATCGTGAACATTATGAGACCCAGGGCGACGTACAGCAGGCCGAACGGGAGATACACCAACCTGCAAAGTTTAACAGATTTGCTCCTTCGATAATGTAAAAAGTTCATTATAGCTCAAGATCAATCCACAAGATCAACATTTTTATTTTTTTTGGTTCTGCGCGCAACTCAATTTTTGCGTGTTTGTCCTTCTTGAAAGATAATTAGTTTCATACTTGATACGACAATTCAGAATTGTCTAATCGAAGGATTCCGGGTCACTTAACCTAATTTGAAACAGTGTAGCATAACCAACCGTATGAAACAGATGACACACAAAAATTCAATGACACGATGCAAAATTCTGCCGAAAAAAACCGCACTCACTCCGAGGGCATGATGGCGGCGAAGTCAGCGGTGATCGAGCGAAACGTCGCGTACAGCGCCACGATCGGGTTGTGCTCGGGGTCGTAGATCATCATGAACACCGTGCCGACGGTCATGTACGTGAGGAACAACGTGAGAAACGGTGAACCCTCGAGTTCGTGGTCTTCTTCGTCCTCCTGAAATGTGCGAATTGGGCTAATTTTACCCATATCTACCCAATTTTGTGGCTAAAAAGTTCTCTGGAAAATACAAATCAACAAGCAGACGCACACCGGTGATTGTGTGCACCTGTGTTCCTGTAAGTTTGTTTGTGAATCGTGTCACTTTACTGTGCCCATATACAATACTGTAACATTGTACTGTAATATTTTCAGACAAGAATCTCTGCACCTGTTTCTGTTTCGCCAAACTGCGCGCGGTGCTCGGGGTCGATGAGGATTTTCGGCCACCACCGAAACGGGTTCGTTTCCACTTTCGAACTCGATACAAAAGATCGGCCACTAAAAAATGCCCAATTTTGCTTGATTTTCAAATTGGCTGATTGGTTGACATTTGATTCTGTGCCACTGATTAGACACGCCAGTTGGGCTGTGTGCGTTTCATTCAGTGCACCCGCCCTCAGTGTATGAAAAACGTGTTGCTATGTATTGTGCGAAAACAGTGACAGGTTAAAAACAGACATACTATAACGACGCTTAAAGCAATCATACCGAACGAGTTTATGTATTTGCCCAAGTTCGCCAGAATCATCATGTTCAACGGAATGCCGAAACACGCGTAGATCAGGTAGAATAACTGGCCACCTTTCGTGTGCACACCAATGTTCCCGAAACCTGAAGTTGTTTTGTTTTGGGGCACTGTTTTAGAATTTGGACATTTTTTGGACATTAACACCACGCGGCACATGCAGGCGGACAGAACACCGAACACATGTTCGACTCCTTTTTTAGCGAGCCATTAACAAACACCCTGAAACTTTCTCTTGCGGGTGTAATGTCTTTCTTTCGATTGCCTACACTTATGATGACGTCATACCGGTCTGGCTGGTTCTAATAAACAAACTTGTAGAAGAATCCCATGTACCCAAAACGGTGACAACGGAGAATGCAAACGCAATTGATTCTCCGACGCTCCAGCTTTCGACTTCCTGAAAAAAAAACGTTTTTCTCAGTCAAATAAATATGTGATCTGTCTTCGTGCGACTGCTAATGTGTGTTTTGTCTTCTGTCAAAGAAAGACTTCATCACAACAGTAGTCACTGAGTTTCAGGCACTTGATTTTGATTGTCACAAAAAAGTCGCCCATTAAACCAAAGCAGTGCACTGGTTCAGTCATTCCTTCCTAGCTGCTACTAAAACCAAACTGAGAAAAAAACTCGTTTGCCAACCAGAAACGCGTTCGCAAAACACTGCGCAAGTCGATCGGCCAATGCTGCCGCCGACGCTGCTGATGTTTCGTTTCTGATTGATGTCGCTGTGGACGACACCGCCGGCAAAACCGTTGCGACACAGCGGTTGCGCTCAATGAGTTGCGTCTTGAGACGGTCCCTCTGCACGTGCGCCTCCAACGCGCGGAAGACGAGGGCGCCGAAGAGGATGTACGTCGCGACGACAACGATCAGCACGGCGTTCAGGATGCGCGCGTCTGGGTGTGGGGAATGGACGGGTTTGAGGGCAATAATAATTTAGAATATTTGCTATTCTCTCCACGTGAGCTGCTTGGTTGTTTGCCGGTTAGTGTGGTACATACAACGCAGCATAATCACGAACAAAACAACAATGCCGCAGTTGTTTTCGTATAAGCTGTCCCTGCAATTATGAATGTGTACTTCTGGGAAGAATGCACAACGTCGACGTCAGTTTGTTGTAACGCGACATGCCACGCGAAAAAAATACGATATGGGCCATACATGATGTCGAAAAAACTTGAGAAGCTCTTCTTTGATGCGTTTTCGGGCCTCAGGCACGGTCCAGCCCCAATCGTGACCAGCCGCAACCTCGCCGTGCATCAGTGGTCGGTCACGGCACGGGTGACATTGAGCTTAGTACAGTGGCGGCCAAAAGTGCCCACTTTTACAGGGCATTGCTTGGATTAGTGGGGGAAAGTTGCGGATCTTTGTTTATTGTGAGATGATGCGGTTACAGATCAATTCAAAGTTTTTTTTTACCTGACGGATGTTTCATGGCGCCAGACACCAGTTTATTGAATGGATTTTGAATCATTTGATGATCTTTGTTTCATTTGGAAATTTTAACCGAACTCTTTTCTGATAACAATAACTGTGCTTACGTTTCTTGATCCAAAAGTTTAAAAAATTTAGAACAAAAAAATACAAATCCCGTTTGTTTGACTTCCCAGCTGGGGTTGCCAATCGATATAAAATATTTTAACTTACGTAAAGATAGGGAGTTTTAGAATTTTTTAAACCTCATTTTAAATTTTTAAAAAATAAAATGCAATGTTTTCAACGAGACTAAACGAAATCGTCTTTCTAGACTCGACCACAGTTTCCATGTGTCTTCAACAGATTATCGCATAGCACGACAACGACAACAGTCTGAATAGCTGAAGCACAATAAATCTGAGCAGTTTCAGAAACATAAAAACAACATTTCAAAGAACATACCATGCAAGTTAAACGGCATAATGGCGGTACTTGGTTTCGGTAATATCGTCCTCTTAAAGTGCTCGGGTCAAGAGTTCATCGCATTATCCGCTGCAAATAAATGCTCTCTTTGAAGTTTATCATCCAATTTAAAGCGAGTACTGGGCATACTGGATACGGTAATGTCTTAGTGGGTCTCGGTACGATTTCACAACTTGATCAGATTGAGCCGCACCACGAAACCATCAATTTTACGACACAGCGTTTTAAGTAAATTTGCAACTTTTTTTGTCAACTAGATTTTTTATACGATAGGAGTTTACCGTAATCATCGTTGTTTCAACTTTTGAGGATTTTGTTGTTCTGTTCTATTCCAGTCGGTTTGTTCATAAAGTTTTTTTCAGTGAAACGAAAAAAAAAGATTTTTCATACCGATGAACGATTTTTGTGTTTACCACGCACGGCTCATAATGATCTTGGAATCAAGAAACCATGATCGCAATAACACCATGTTGAAAATATGCGGCAATTTTCGTGTTTATGACATGTATGTAGATTATAAAAGCATGCGCTTAAACCAAAATTTAGGGTGCCTTAATTGCTGTTCGCGAAACACACTCACATACACGGATTTTATGGCTGGTGGAAGGCTGTGATAAAGTTTTATAGTATGTAGCTGAGTCACATTTGTGGTGGACAGTCGCTTTCAAAAGTTTCAGAAATTGTGAAGTTTTATTTTAGAAATCTTGTGCAGCGTTCAGCGAATAGTTTAGCTTTTTATTTGAGGGAACCTTTTGAATTACCGATAATTGTGGTATATTGAATTGGGGTCGTGATTTTTTTCCACATTTACAGCTCCATTTTTCCCAAGGTGTTTCGGTAGTCTTATAATCACTCAACAAGCGTGCGTGTTCCGAAAAGGGCCCAAGTTAGAAAAAACCCGACACTTTTTCAGTTTCCCTCACATTGCAGATTTTCAAACAGAAAAGTATCCGCTGCGCTTGATCAGATGGTTCCAGGCGTCGAAAAGAGA
>JASANC010005821.1:0-36382 GCA_030248135.1 Theristus sp. LFF4_11 | reverse complement strand
GTATCGTGTATGATTTTGCTCAGAAATGAAAATAATCGCACTATTTTCTTTTTTGAACGTGTGTTACAAACAAACATACGTAAGCTTTGGCTGATGTTTTTGCCATAGTCTTATGTGTGTTGATCACTTTGACACACAACAATCAATCCAACTGCTTTTTTATTTCTACGTATAGGTGACTCATAAAACCAGGCTTCGTGTTTCTTCAACTACTTCAAAATTTCTTTTGTACCAGATTTAAAAACTTGTCACTCCAGTCAATTCTTACTTTTACTTTAAAAGTGGTCAAATGTCAAACAATTTTCGGCAGCGAAGCGCGCACCAGCGCAACGTTTTTTTTCATTTTCGCGGTTTCATCTCTGTAATTTGCTTTCCCCTCACTTGAAAAGTATAGTTTCTCAAGTGTGTGCGCGCACTGTGTGTTTGGATGTTGTTTCGATTTTTTCCATAAAAAGTAATACATCGGCTGTGTGAGAGTGTGCAACATCTGCTTGGCACATTCAATTTAAATTATTCATCATAAAACATGTGCACCGTTTTTACGATCACTTCATCACACAAGCACATCCGATTTTTATAATCGACCGTTGGTTTTGCAAAAAAAATATTAGTGTGTCCGTGAAAAATAGTGTGGGAGTGGCCGGGGCAGACAGCTGATGTCAGTCGCAACAAGCATGTTTTCAAAATCAAATATTTTCACAAAAACCAACTTTTGCAATGCTGAATTTCAGAAGCGAAGCGTGCCGATCAACAATTTACAAACGACACGCGATCTGATCCGTCTGGCGGTGCTTGAATTCGATTTGAGCTTTGACGAGCCGCAACAGCTCTGGGTGCACTCGTACCGCGAGAACGCCCCTTATCCACTGTTCGGTCACGAGTCGCCATTCGCCATTCTGATTTCGCACGCACGCGACATGTACCCGAACGAGCAGAATGAAACGTTGACAGGTAGCGGTATGCTCGTTTTCGATGTAAAGTTGAACTCTTGATGCTTACACTGCACACACATACTAACAATCGGCTCTGGGATTTGGGTAGAAACGTGTATCAGAGAGTCGGCTCTTACACACCCAAACGCAGCTTTGACACATCAAAAGCAGCTCTTAATATTAAAAAGCGGCTCGTATACATCCAGAGCTGCCACATACAGAGCCGCAGCATAATTGCAGAGCAACAAATGGAGCGTCTCGCGAACGTGTCACCGCTGATGCAGAAATGCAAGTTCGTGCTGAGACCACGCAGTCAGAGCGCGGCGCCAGCCCTGAATCGCAGGGCGACCGGCGCACAGTCGCGGCTGCGTCGAGCGCCAGCTGCTGCGGGCAACATCGTCAGCCAGATCAAGCGCAAAGTGCTGCAGCGTTCGGAGTCGCATCAGGGAGACGCCGCAAAGGGCAAACCGCCGACGCCCACCGGCCGACTGTTCGGTCACCCGTTGCACTCGCTCACCCATGATAACTCAGTTCCGAAGCCCATCCTGGTAGGCGCCTGTTTTGCTATAAACGTATCGCACCGAAATGACGTCATGTGGTTTCGAAGCATGCGCTTGGCTTGCATGCCAACTCCGATTTGGACGATCCTTAACGTGAAGAGATGAATTTTAAAGCTAAAATTCTGACGCGAAACTTTCGGAGCCTTTGAGCGTTTTTAGAGCTAATGACGTCATTTCGCGGTTCAACACAATTGAACAAGTAAACAAAAATAATCATCTCCAGATGGTCATTGTGCTTGAAATTGTGATATGAGTGTTTCAATTTGTGAGTTGCACGTGTGCTTTCGCAACGTTTTCAGCAACTCCTGCGTCACATCTTCACCGAGGGAGTCTTCGCTGAGGGCATATTTCGCAAGCCTCCGAAGCAGAGTGCCGTGCGAATGCTGAAGCAACGACTGGACAACGGTGAACAAATTGACATGCAACACATTGGGTCACGTGACAATGACCTGTCTCCACTCGTTTCAGCATCGTTGCTCAAGGTCAGTGAAATTCACACCGATTTAGTTTTTGAACAAATTCACGTCTTTGTTGCTTTCAAACATTTAGAAATGGATGGATTTGACGAAACGCCACTCTATTTTGATCCTTTTCTACTATTCAAGGATTTCCTCCGCAATCTCCCGAACAAACTGCTCGTGAATGATCTGTACTACGATTGGATTGCTACGGTGGAGGAAACGGACAGCGAGAAGCGTCTGGCACTGACAAGACGGTTCGTTGGGGACCGAGGCCCATCGCTGAAACGTTTTGTGTCATGTGAAATCCGAAGTGATAATCAATCAAGGAATCAGATAAAAAATTCCTGCAACTTTTATTTGTCTGCAGACTGGTTGGTCAACTGCCGCCAGCGAACTACCAACTGCTGCGTCATCTGCTGTGCGTGCTGCACCACATCAGCGTCCACCAATCGATCAACCAAATGTCCACCAGCAATCTGTCCGTCTGCGTTGCTCAGTCGTTGCTCGAGAAGCCGACCTCCAGTCAGGCACCGCACGACGTGCACGACAGCGTGAAAAAGATCCCGCTGCTGTTGCAGTTCATGATCGACAGGTTGGTTGATGTTACACTTCAACTTCAACCTTCTTGGCAATTACTTTGATTGAGAAGTGTCTGTTGGAATCAATGTTTTTCCATTCTGCAGAGTGGGCGACGTGTTTGGCTCGGACACTCTGGCGCTGTTCGGAACGTTACCGCAGCACAAAACGATTCTGCCGTCGAGCAACGGCGTTCGACTGGATTCTGGCGAAGAGTCCGATTCTTGTGGTCGGTTCTGCTGTAGGACTGGAATTTCAAATTGGAACTCAGGTGGGAAATATCAAGCTGCTGTCATATGCCTGAGTTCGTTGCAGCTCCACACATCCAAGTCGACTGCTCCTCGATGGACAGTCTGGCTGTGAGCGCCAGCGGCAGCAGTCCCCCGTCGGTCAGTCGCCCACATTCGCAGTCGTCCTCTGGCCTCGCGCGTCATCCGGCGAACGAATCACGCGACAGTGGCCTCTCGGAGGTGCACTACATGACCGGTTAGTTGTCAGGCTGGACCGTATCCGTTTTCGCTGGTTAAATTGACTCTTTTGCAGTTTATGTAACTTACAACCATTGACTCAAGTGACATTTCAGACGAAAGCAGCGCTCGCCCAGTGAAGGTCGACATGCACCACCATCAGCATCAACGTGCCACTCAGTCATCCTCATCAGCCCCATCTACCGGGCGTCATCACGTGGTCGGTCGCTCATCGACGGTGCCGATCGCGCAGCCGTCCCCGTTGAACATTGAAGTCGTCCCGGAATCGCCGCCGCCGTCGGCCGAAATTCGTGACGACTCCAATCAGCAGCTGCCCACATCGTCCACCGGCACATCAACCGAACTGATGAGTCAATCGTGGCACCCGTCGCTGAGCGGCGACTCATCGCAAAGGCCGCCTCGACGCGCGCCTGTCGCGAGCACGCCAGCGAGCGAGCGTCTCTATCAGAAACGCACGGCCACCCAGTCGACGTCGGCGATGTTCGGCACGCATCTGCCGATCACTGCGTCTGCCACACTCGACCGAATCGGCCAATCAGCGTACAGCAGTGTGCAACAACTGGCCAATGATCATCGGGCATTGACTGCGTCCACGGGCGCCACGACGTCAACGATTGACCTCGCCACGATCGGTGATCAATCGACCGACCACTCGATCGTGAACGGTTCACTGGCAGTCCAGCAGCCACTACGGAGTTCACGACGTGCACCGCTCGGTGGCACCTTGAAACGATCGGAAAGCGGTGAGCATTTGGTGTTCACCGAATCAACGCCCTCATCATCCGATCGAGCAAAGTTGAATGCGAACGACAACAAAACCGTCGAGCAGCGACCAGCTCAGCCAACCGACTCGCGCAGTCTGCAGTTGTCGCTGCCGTCGCTGATGGCCGACAAACGTGCCACGTCGCCAGAATCAACGCGCACTGCTGGTACGAGTAATTTCTGACTTTTTTCTGTTCTTGCTGCGTTCACTTTTTCAAATTCCAATTCAATTCAATTTGTAACTAGCAAGTCACACAATACAAGTTCAGAGTGCATTACTGCAGGCTCGGACTCTCCGGACAGCTGTCTGCCGGATCGTTCGCCAGACCCGCCGTCAATGACACGCGACAGCCTGTATCGTCGTCCGGCGCACAACGGCAAACGCTCGTTGGCTGGCGGCAAAGGTGGCAGTCAGTCGTCAAGTCTGTCGCCAAGTGACGGCAGTGACCACGACGTCGAACACGACAGTCAGCAGCGGGACAACGGTCGGAAACCATCGGCCGCGAACGCACAGACGACCGCAGAAAGCGAACCAAAGAGCGCTGCCAGCGCGCTGCCGCCACTGCACAGCAATCACCATCAGAAGCTGACGCTGCAGACCGAGGCGAAGCGACGTGCCGACTATTTGCTTCACAGTCAACTGTCACAGGTGTGTTCTCACTTGGTTGTGATCCTTGTTTTTAGCATGTGTTTGCATTGTCATTTTCATTCAACGTCCAGGACGCTTCTTGTTTGCGTTGCAGGCATCGAGCTCCGGCAACAGCAGCCTCTCTTCGTTGGCGAGTGACAGCGACGGCACTGCTCAGAGTCCACCGAGTCAACGCACTCCAGCAAGCAGCACCAACACACCAACGAAGCCACGATTGGTGCGAGCGGAGCGCGTTAGCTCCTCATCGAACGTTGCGCTGAAATTTCGTTCCCGTTCAACGGATCCTCGCGAGCAAGAGGACGACAGCGACCGCCGCCAACCTCCGGACAGTGCAACGCCAAAGCAGCCGATCGTCCCGCAACCTTTGTTCCCGACGCCGCACCACAAGCCGAGCGGCTCGCTGGACTCGTCGACCGTGACCGAGTCCGACTCTGACCAGGACGCGGCCGACTCTGCGACGCCCGTGGTGTCCCGTGAGAACAGCCGGGCGCAGGAGCTGCAGAATCGCGCTCGCGAACTCTTCTCCGGCATCCATCGACGACACTCGCGCAAGTCGAGCGCAGAGTCTGCCTCAACGAGCAACACGCGGAAGTCGTCCTATACGACGAGCACAACCGCGTCCTCGGTGCACCCGACCGCCTCCGGCGCACAGCCAGCGAACGCGTCGGCGTCACCGAGTCGACAGACCGCAGCACCGTCGTACTACAGCTCGTACACGTCCGTCGCTCGGCCGCTCTATTCGTGGGAGGCGCAGAAGCAACAGCAGCCGCCGCGGCAGACCGGCGTCGCGTCGTGTTTCGTTAGTCGATCGCCGATCAGCGCCAGGGCCGCCGGTCAACCGGGCCAACAACAACAACAGCGACCGGTCGCTCAAGTGCTGCCCGCGTTCATCCGGACGCCGCCGACGCAGCACGAGCAAGAGCGTCACCAGCCAGTGCACCACCAACAACAACGCAAGGACGGTGCAGGCGTTGAGTCGCGCCACTCGCGGCGTACGCAGCCGCTGCGAGCGCAGAACACCGCCGCTGGTCACGGCCGTCTGCCGTCGTACGAGGACGCCATCCGTAGGCGGACGAGCCTCCGCGGCGAGGAGACGGCCGCCGAAATTGCGGCCGCCCGCGAACGCGTCACGGCAATGATCGACAGTCGACGCGCGACGCAGCCTGCGCCCACTGGGGTGCCACAACAACGCCAACAGCACACGGTTGTCACGTCGCCTGTGACGCCGGCAAAAGTGGCTGCGCCACCGCGCAAGTACGCCCATAATAATCGGTTGGTACGGTTTTGTTTTTGAAGTCTTTATGAATAATCTGCGAGACATGCACAAGGTAAAAACCGACGCCCGCTGTCTCTTCAGTCAAGAGCAACGCCGCAAAACGCTCGGCGGCGAAGAGTACGAGTTGATCGCGGAGCTGTCGCGCCAGCAGCAGCAGCGTCGACGGGAGACGCTCGATGCGGCCGCTCCGCTGTCGCCGACCTCGGGCTCCGTGCGACCGGAGATCAGCTGGTCCGTCAATCGACTTCGATCGGTCTTTGATCAACCGATCAACAGTCACCATCAGCAGTCGTCAACCAAACTCGAGCCACGTGCGCCGCCGGTGTTCTGCAGCGGCGGCGTGAATCGCCTTACACAACAGCAACAGCAACAGCAGCAATCGCGAAGCGCCGTTGATTCAAACAGCGCACAACATCAGCAACTTCAGCGGGCCAATAATAATCAGCAGTGGACGACCACTGGTGGCTCAAGGACGGTTGACGCGAACAAAACGAGCGTCAAGAGCAGTTCAACAAAAAACTGGGCAGCGGCGACGCTGATTCGGGCGTGTGATGCACAGGCAACGTATCCGGTGATTGTGCCGCCCCCGCTGAAGCATCACACATCGCTTGACCAGTATCATCAGCAACATCAGCAGTTGCAACGGGCCCATCAGCAGCACAAAACTGTTGATCACAATCAGAACTACAAAACTGCTTCGTCAACAACAACACAGTATCACCAGCATGCGTCCGTTGTCGTCTCGCCGCGACTCCCTTTGAGGGTGGCGAAATCGCAACTGGGTGTCGTGAAATCGTTGGCAAACACGTTCGAGCCAAAGGCTGCGTCGGCCGCCGGTGGCAGGACTGTGAAAGCGAACGAGTCTTATGTATGATCATTGCTGCCTTGGTGCTCATCGATTCATGCGATTTGTATGCAAATTGAACTTGTCCGACTGTTCGTTTCATTTGTTGAAAATTTACAATATCGTTTCTATTTATACTCGCGATATCTAATCAAACGATAACAGTTGGGAGTTACAATTCAGTTTGAAGATTACCATACTGTGTGTTGCAGAATACTCATGTTATTATTGTTTTGACCTGCATAATATTGTCTGTTTTTATGTTTTCAATGTGTGGACAATTTAAAACTGCATTAAAAATGTTGTAAAAATTGATTAAGTGCCATTATCGCTGTGTTTATTACTGAAATATATAGATTTGTTTGACGCTTTGTTGTTTGCATATATACGGAATGGCCGAGTAAACATGGCAGCTTTTTTCAGGGTGCAAGGAGCGCGCGAAATTTGAATGAAAGAAAAAAGACGTTCAGAAACCAGATTGTGTACCAAATTTGACGCGTTCATTTAGACTAATGGATTCTTCGTGCTATATTCTGTTCATTCTTTCTCCCTTGCACACATGAATGGGAATTATATTGGCATTTTTGAAAAAGACAACTCCTAGTCTGCGACTGATCCCGCCTTGATGGACTGCCTTATTTATTCGGCCATACTGTAGTCGGACTGGATAATTTCGGGCATTAGCTGATTGGCTGGTGCGTTACCGTAATCAGATTCAAACGCGGGGCGTTCAAATTGCACTTTGCTTTTTTAAAATTTTTAATTTTTGAGTGATTGTGTTGATGAATGTTTGGATTTTTAATGGGCAAAACTTGTTTATTATTTATGAAATACAGAAACATCAAAAAAGTACATTTTAAGGCGAATTTTTATTTTTTTTCAGAAAAAAGAACGACGGCGACGGTGATGCGCTCTCAACGCTCGAAAAGTGAATAATCGTTTGAAAACCGATTGCTTTTCAAATTTTCCCACAAAATAAATCATCATGAACAAAATTTTCAATTAAAAATCAAACACAACAACATTTTTAGTTGTCGTCGTTGCCGTCGCCGTCGTACTTGTTCGGAAACTGAACTTGTGCCTTTAGAAACAGCTGCTTTTAGTTTTTCTGCATCTTTGAGCTGTTTATAGACAATTTGTTGCAGTTTAAAAATACGGAACAGCAGCTTTCATGGCCAAATTTTTGATTTACATTTGTCACCGTCGTCGTCGTTCTTTTTTCTGAAAAAAATAATAATTCGCCTTAAACTTTACTTTTTTTAATTTTTCTGCATTGCATAAATCACAAACAAGTTTTGTCCATTGAAAATTCAAACATTCATCAACACAAACACTCAAAAATTAGAAATTTAAAAAAAGCAAAGTGCAATTTGAATGGCCCGCGTTTGAATCTGATTACGGTAACGCACCAGCCAATCAGCTAATGCCCGAAATTATCCAGTCCGACTATACCTAGATATCTAGGTATCTAGATATTTGCATTTTTGCAGCACAGTTACATTCGCGTTCTTTTAGCTTCATTTCCGACTTTCTTTGTTCTGCGTTGGCTTTTCTCGCTTATTTACTGCATTTGTTCAGTTCTTTTTCAAATTTTCTAAACTTGGAAAACATTGCTTGAACTTTTTTCACTTTCACTTACTCGTGGAATCTGTTTTCTTCATATCGAGCATATATTCTTCGCTTTCACTTTTTGGTGCTTTTCCTGTGTATACACTTGAACTAGAACAAATGAACTGTTTATTCAGCACGTTTTTTTCAATATTTATTCTTTCTTTCACGCCTTTATTCTTTAATAAAATTTATATTCCACACTTAAAAGTTTGTTTCACAGAACTTGTCAAACGTAAATGACGTCGTCACATATGTTTCTTTGCAATAACGTCATGGATCAAGACATGTTCTGACGTCCAAACTTATAGTACAACAAAGTGATTCGATGTTAGAAGCAATTCCACCGATTGAATGCTAACTGTTATTTTCTTGCCAAGTTCATGTTTATTCGTAGAATAATATATTTAGTGTATATATTTAGATAAAAATATATGTATAAAAGTGTCGCTATACCAATAAAATAAAATAATATATAAAAACTTGGATTGAAAAATACACAAAAAACTAAACTTTGGAACAACTCGAAATCACCAATTCACAAATTTTGATATAAAAAAACAAACAACAATAGTCTATGCAAAGGCACCAGAGGAATACTTGTTAAAAGCGTGGTTTCGTTGTCTATGCGACTACAGTATGCCGGCGAACGAATGTCATTCAACTGCCGCTGCTCCACTAAATCCTGCTTCGAGCATCGTCCACGATCAAACGTCCTGCGCTTTGCGCGTGGCGTGCGGCGGCGGCGGCGTCAGCTCCTCGAAGAAACCCTGGCTGGCGCGCAACGGTTTCACCTGTCCCTCCTGGTCGACGAACAACACGTTGTGCTTCGGCTGTCGCGAGCGGTAGTTCTCGAAGAGGATCTTGATGATGTCGGTGGCGACGAGGTCGCCCGAGTGCGCGGCCAGCATGCGCAGCACGAACACGCCGTCAGGTCGGAGCCCCTCGTTGATGAACTGGTCAATGAGATACTTGTCGGACGGGTCGATCACCTCGGTCACCCGGAGGTACTTCATCACAAACGAATGTCGTGAGCGGGCCGACGACGAAATCGTGAACCAGTGGAACAGACTAATGACGGTGACGACGCCGACCAACACGAACCACCACCAGAGGTAGACGAAGATCTGAAAAAGGAGGCGTGTTGTTGTTGTTTGTTGCCGTGTTGAAGCACGGATGGGCAGAGCCAGCGATTGTTGACGTTTGCGATCGACGTCGCCGGTTCCACTTCGAGAAAGCGCCAACGTCGGAACCAAAGGAGGCGCGTGTCGCGCTTGCGACTGTCTGACTTCGGGCAGTGTCATGACATGGATGGACGTTCGCCCGGAAAGGTCTGTGTCACCGGCAAATGTACTTTTGCGGCCCAAGAGATTGCGGCCTGGACGATTGCGGCCGAAGCGTAGCGGCCTGAAGGATTGCGGCCTGGACGATTGCGGCCGAAGCATAGCGGCCTGGACGATAGCGGCCTGGACGATAGCGGCCTGGACGATAGCGGCCTGGGACAATTGCGGCCTGGGACGATTGCGGCCTGGGACGATTGCGGCCTGGGACGATTGCGGCCTGGGACGATTGCGGCCCACAAAGTTTTCATGCTTTGTCACCTTTCCAGGTCAATTTCAATCTATCTAGAAAATTTGCTCCAGCCATCTATATCGCCCCTCACCCAACACCCCTGCTCTGGAACAACAATGGCTTAAGCCATCGTCGTCGTCGTGTCTGCTGCGTTTGCGTCGAATCGATCGTTGATATTTGCGCTATTTGCGCCGCTGTTAGCAATAAAATAAATTGAATTGAATGGAAATTGAATTGAAACTGAATTGAATTGAAATGAATTGTTGTTGTTTGTTGTCCGAATCCCTATGTGTGAAAATCCAAGATTCTGGAGGTTTGATTTGAAACAAATGCTGGGGGTGGGGTTAAGGTTGTTAAACAAAAATCTAAATTTTTTATGTGATTAAAACAATGCCGATTAAAAAAATTCGAAAATTTTTCCTCTAATATACTCTGAAAACCTTAATTTTGGCACAATTTTTTCAAAAGTTCAACAAAAATTTTCTTTGATATTACCTCGTAAAACCGTCAGTAGTCGTTTTTGGACCGTTTTACCGCTTGATTTTAGGCTTCGACAACTTCGGCGATGAAGTTTTTGAGCGTTCCACAGCTTGGCTTACCATTTCTGATGCAGATAAGGTGACAATTCGCCTTGCAATCTGATTTCTGAGCGTCCGAGCTGCTCCGTTTGCAAGCGCCACGTTGTCTGTCTTCTGTTTCGTGTCCTGTCGTTGCGCCATCATCAGAATTGATCGAATTTCAACCCGGTATGTGTATTTTCACTTGGGCTGGGGACAATTAGTGACGTTTTGAGGGTCAAAACACAAGAAGAGGCATGGTAACGGTTTGGAAAAGGGGTAAATGAGGTCACCAAACAAAATCTGGAAAGTTTTTGGGAGTCATTCGGGAGGCGCTTGCACATCAAATGTGGTTCTTCGAACTCCCTGGTTTATTTAGCACAACTTTAATTTCTGAAATTTTTCAATTAAAAAAATGACGATTTTTGTTTTTTTCAACAACCCAAGGTGGGGTCTCTGCCTGAGGACTCGACTCGAGACAAAAGAAGATTTTCAGATATCTAGATATTTTCATAAGAAAGTACAGTTTTAATTTTTAATGCGATTTTTTTGTTGGTTTAATTTTAAATAATTAATTGGTATGACCTATTTTTTTAAACGTGTCCCACTGAAATGACGTCATGTGCCGCCAAACATGTGCTTGCTGTTCACTGCAAACCAGATTTTCCGTTTAGCCGATTTCTTTTCGTAAACAAATGGTGAATGTCGAATCAGTCACACCAAACTAACATTTTAGTGCCTGTGTTTTTTTTTGCAAACGGGCGTTTTTAAAGCAAATGACGTCATTTTAGTTTGGACACGTTTGAATAAATCCACAATAACTTAAAACTTTAATAACAAATTAAACAAAAAAGGCTCAGATGAAATATAGCTCTGCCCGGCGACAAGGAAAGTTGAGCATGGAAGATTTCGATTTGGGGCTCTAAGAAAAACATAATTACTAATCAATAAACAAAAAACAACTTTTTTTGAAAAAAAGAATGGAAAACTCGTGTGCGAGAATAACATAACCAGTTGCGTGCGACAAAGACAATGACAACGCTTTAAAATTTCGTGGGCCGCAATCGTCTCGGGCCGCAACGTCCCGGGCCGCAATCGTCCCAGGCCGCAATCCTTCAGGCCGCAATTGTCCAGGCCGCAATCCTTCAGGCCGCAATCGTCCTAGGCCGCAATCCTTCAGGCCGCAATCCTTCAGGCCGCAATGCTTCGGCCGCAATGCTTCGGCCGCTATCTAATGGGCCGCAATCGAACGCACGCCGTGTCACCAAACATGTGGACTACCAGGGCTGCTGAAAGTTGGCGGTATGTCGTGGCGACACTGGCAGTTTTTCAAGAGCAAGAGACAGCAGTTCCGAGCGGGTGGTCGTCCTGGACCAGTTTTCAGACAATCGTTCTAAGAAGAAGAAGAAGAAGAAGAAGAAGAAACTTTAAAGAAAAACGTGTCTCATCAAGAAGACTTCCTTTCGAGCAGCTCACCTTCTCGTTGAACATGTTGATCATGAGCACGCACTGGATGGTGTGCCGTTGGATGTTGCCGAGCGTGCGGATCTGCAAAAAATCAACAACAAATTGACTGCTTGGCACTCTAGCACCCATAATGGATACTAACAAATAGGTACATTGTAAATCCAAAAAAAAACTCCGCCACCACAATGTATAACCGACCTCAAAGTCGCACATGGTGACGCGCGGAAACTCGCCCGACTCCTCCCACTCGACATTCTGCAACAAGTCGAAGAAGATGCGCGCGCCCCAGAGCAGATAGCGCGGCCCGAGGAACGCGTTCAACAGCATGAACTGCATGACGATGTTGACGAGGTAGAGGCACTTGACGCCGATGTAGACGGTCGTCACGTAGACGCCCTTGGTGCGGCCGCACTGGATCAGGTTCACCATGCAACTCTGCCCCTTCACCATCGAGAAGTGGTTCTGCAGCTCAATGGCGTCCTCGATGTGACGCGAGACGGTCTTCACGGCCTTCTCGCGCTGCTCCTGCTGGATGTTCTGCGTGTCGGCGGCCATCTTGATGATCGACTCGACGTCAATACCTTCGAGATACGATACCTTTGGTCACCGCTCGTGGCCTGGTGGTAGTGCGTTAGACTCGTTGTCTGTGCGCTCGGGGGATCGAGCCCCGCCGAGGGGTGTATAGGCACTTAATGACAGATAACACTCGATGGGCGCCCTACTCAATGGCGTTCTATGCGCTTCTCTGGGTTAGCCCTGGCTAAAAAACATCGCCTAAAATCCCAATAACAAAAAACAACAACAACAACACGATCATGAACGTTAGGTCTTGTCATTTGCTAAAAGGGCCATCCCAGAAAACCCTGCGAAACTCCGTCAAACAGTACGCCCGACCTATTGAGTTTGGTCTGTTATCAAGTTCCTTTCAAGTCTCAGCGCGCAGTCTAATGCGTGTATGGTGTACCACCCAAGCGATCTTTGTTTGTTCTTTGGTCTTATTGAAGACAATCTAAAAAAACTGAAAATCATCGCACCAGATTGCCAGTTGAACTGTCTCCATAAGAGCACCGGCATGTAGAACATGACGGCCTCGATGGCCAAAATGAACGGCACCCACTGGTAGTAGCCGATCTGGCGGTCTGCTCGCTCGTACGTGCTGTCCGGCAGATTGTGCGACATCTTCACCCAGTACGTGTTCTGCACGAAGCAGTAGTTCTCGGCGTACTGAAACACAAAAGCACACACATGCAGTGTTCACGATTGTTCAGTTTTTTCGGATCACATGACTGGTGTTTGACTTCTGAAGAGCCGACACGTGATTGGACGAATGTACAATCTACGGAGTGAGAGCCGTCATTTTCAGGTGGACTTGCTATTACAGGCTCTGCAGCGAATCAGCACAGCCAATAACTTCAATGACGTGGCCCCCAAGTGCAGCGATTGTTTCTGCGAGCCACCTGCTCCCAGGCGCCGGTGTAGTGCGCCGGCACCCAGCACTGGATCGGCTGTCCCACGTATTGCTTGGCACTGATCGTGATCGAGAACACCAAGATCACCACCACCGTGTAGTAGTAGTTCAGGCGATCCACTGGGTCGTCGTCGGTGCGCGGCTTGATCGCCGACAGAAACGAGCCGAGAAAGTTCATGGTTTACGCGAAAATGGTGAAAACTTGTCGGCTATACAGTTGTATCTGTATATGATTGTTGTTATCGACTCATTGTTGTCAATCTTTTAATGCTCTATCCAGCTACTTTAATGATGATTCAGTATGCAATAATAATCTGCATTGTGTTACTGCAAGAATATTCCAATAAAACCACAGCTACAGTTCAACTAACTTGTACTGTTTGCCGCTAAGATTTTGCGCAACACAAAAAATACTTCAGCTAGTCTTGAATTTAGCTTCTGTAGTGGTCTGTGTCATATTTACGTGGGTATAACCAATGTTTGTGTGTCGTTTGGAGGGAAAAATCAAAAAGCCGTGGATTTGATGTGAAAGAAAGAGCACACCGCTGAAGCAGCACATTTCGCACACAACCAACACAAAACTTTTCTCGTCTTGCAATCATTATTACCACAGTCTGTGTCTACAGTGTGCTAGTGCAAGCAAGCATGGCGTTACAGAAGCTGGCGTACGGCTTAATGTCACTCACTATTAGCATTTCGTATAGCTTTTTTGCTAGACTTGTAGCCTATGCTTCTATTAAGCACGTATACTGTACCAAACTGTCAAATAGCAAAAAAACTGTTTTGAAAAAAGGTTGTCGAGTTTGTTTGTCTCTGCCGTTTGCGAATTCTGTGCACCAAACTCTTGAAACGCCACCGTCTGCGTCTGTGCGCGGCGGTAAAAAACGTTTTTTACTACGTGCTTACAAAAAACGTTGCGACGATTTTGACAGTTTTATGTGACTGATTTGTGTTTCATCTATAGTTTTTATTGCTGCTATGTTCAGCGATCCATCTTCTGAAACTGAACACTGACAGGAATAATATTTGCAAAATAATTGACATGTGCAATAGCATTTGAGTTGTTCACTGATTGGTCGCAACGACAGAGTGCGACGAATCACAGCTTCAGGTGGGGATTTCAACGAAGCAACCAATTAAAGTTTTGTTGCGGTTGACTGTGAATCTATGCGGCTATGTTCACATCATAAAACTCGCGCAAAGTTCACAGGCCAAACAGTCGAGTGTGTGTGTGCATCTTGAGAGGCCGGTTTTTCTATTGCTGCTTCTTTTTATCAACGCTAGTTTGCGAATTTTATCCGGTTTTAGCTTATTACACGGACGCTGTAGGTTACCTCGGCTGGACTGTTTGCATTTGGCAGTTTACTGTAAACGTGCATAATCGGTGTGCGCTATTTTGTGTGCGTTTTGATCTCTTGGCCACTATTTAGCTACTCATTGGCTTTTGTTTCGTTTTTCAACCGAAATCTAACAGAACTTTGGATGATGTTGTGTTGATGGATGAAAACTTCGTTTGTTTGTCCAGTGTGTGTGTGGCCGAATCACGGGCAGTAAAGTTGAAAGCACTGTTCAAAAATTGTATGATAGATACGTGCAATGTAGTTTTATTTGAGCGACCTCGATGAATTATCAAACAAAAAAGAAGTGATCTGTGGAAAACTGTGGTTGCTATCGGTGCAAGGCACAAAAAATAAATGAAACAAAAAAAGAGCTGCAGCTGAATTCAAATCAAGTAAGATAAATAACGGTACCTGCTACCAAACGACAAGTTAAAAATATTTGGGACCAATGCTGCATACGGCAGCATGTGAACAGCGTACTAAACCAGGATATGCTGCTAGCTTGGTTTTTCGTTGATTTAGCTGGAGATCCATCTTTAGGTTTTTGACTTTAGCCCCCTTGCCCCCCACCCCTCGACCCCCACCCTAACCAGAATTCAATGTGTCAGCAGCAGCGGTCTAAATCCGTGAATATTTCCGTTTTATGCACCAGTCAAACAACAAGCACTGTCACGCAATTTCAGTGGATGGTGGGTAACGATTTCATTTGCGTGACCACGCCTGATTTCCGGTGTTTGCATACAAATGTGAATGGTACATGCGTACACGCTTAAACGCTTAAAAATGCCGTTTCCATATCATTACCCGTACCATTCTCTATACCACGCCATTATGCGGCATGCGGTCCAAAGTTTGCACGCATACCGTAAAGTTTTGCATAAAAAATCATAAAAGGTTAAGACTGTTATCCAAAGTGGGCACAGCGTTTATCTGGCCGGTCTTCCTAATCTTCGCTTTATAAGACCTCCTCCCACTTATAAGGTTGTCACACAAAATTCCACTTTTTCAGAAATTTTTTGATTTTCAAATTTATATAAGGAGACCTTCTTAATGCAAGACTTTACGGTAATGGTATGGTATGATTTTTGTGCTCGATGGCATGGTATGGTATGAACGTTGCCATGAAAACCGCAGACATGTTGAAACATAAGTTGTGAAGTAAACTTTGCCGTTGAAGAGCCACTAAGAGCCGGAACAGTCGGAAGCGTGAGTGAAACAAAAAATGTTGAACAAGCCAAAAACACGTTATCATATTGTTGATAGAATTTTTGTTTTTTTGTTTCAAACATTCTCTCTCATCTGTTGAGCACGATTTGTATTTCCAACAGAAAAAACACGCCCGCCAGCTTGCTTGTCTCAAGTTATTATAACCCCTGAAAACACATGTTCTGCCGTTCTCTTTGATGCATACATTGTATGTACATTCTTTGTCAAATAGCAAATGTTCACTGGTGGTAGTGGCTTGCAGCAAAGATGTTTTCCTTTCAGCAGTTCAATATGGTCTTGGGTTTTTTTCTGAAGAAAATTTTTCTCATGTTTTCCTGTCTCTCTTGAATTTCTTTTTCAAACAAGGAACATGAAAACATTCTAAGAACAGGAAAAAACGACTTTGTTTTTGGCTTTCAGTTTGCTTGTTTGCTTGTATCCGAAGTATCACAGAAAGCTTTTTATGCCAGCTAAGCTAACGTACATGCTGTTTACATACTATACTTGTGCTCTTTGTCATTGCTGTTTTCAGTGGTTTACTTTTATATGGAATCAATATACAGTGTAGTTGGTGTTGTTTCTATGCTTTTATCTACACATTGTACACTGTTTTTGTACACACACGGACTCTTGAGAGCAATAATTCGATTTTCTGGTGAAATTGCTCGTTGATTGCTTTCAGTGGGGTTAAAACCTACGGCACGGCTAAATACTGAGCTCACACTTATATTTGTGTTTGCGTGCTTTTCTTGTTTCTCAGTGGTCGATGCAAATCATTAGTTGATTGTTGAAGCTGACACATAACAAAATACGTTTCAAATTTGCATTTCTTTTTGGTTTTGCGATTCACAATAAACTTTGTCATCTAAAATACAGTTTACACAAATGCAGGTTCAAAATGGTGCATTTATTTTTTCAAGCTACAAGTGCCAACATGTCTTGGTGAAAACAATTTCCGCTGTTTTACCGATGTGTTTTTCATTTATCATGGCCTCACTTTGAACTTGTGGTGCCTTACATTGCCTTGTTCCTGTCATCCATCAAGCCGATGAGCCCCACTTAACTGTCGTTCTCACATATGAAAAAAACTGTTAAATTCGAATTTTCCACGTGTGTACTAAAAACCTGCAATAAATATACGAACGTTTGCACGTATCAATTCCTGACCACTTATCATGTAGCAGTGATTCTGCAAACAGTGCACAGCCATCCATGTGGTGAAAAAAAACTTATTTCATTTTTCCCTGACAAGACGCACACACACGTCATTTTGATAAATAGTGTCCCATGTGGAGCTGCACATGTGTAGCAAACGCACGCGGCACAGCTGTTTCCGTGCTGTGGTGTATTTTGAACGCACGGTTTTCTCTGCTGCTATCACATTTATCCGTTTGACACGTCGATTCAACTTTTTTTATCAGCACAACGAATGCAACAGCCACATTGTCACATTCGTTCACTTATGTTTCCACATAAAGTCAATAGGGAAAAAATGCCATGTTCGGTGCCTGCCTTATTAACGCTATGCCATACTTGGTACCATGATTTCTTCAATGGTATGCTGCGTAGTCATGGTACAGAGCCAGTTGTTTACTTTTTTGACGTGGAGTTTTTACGATTTTTGATTAGATCTGCTCATTATTCTGCCGTATGTTTGGGATCATAAACTAGAACAACAAAAAGTTGGTTTTGAAAGCGTCAATTATTTGGCTTTTTTAAAGTATAGTATTGGATATTTCTGTCAAACAAAAATTTCGCTGGTGGTGCGTTTTTCAAAAAAAACCGCCTGCCAAACGCCGTTTCACAATTTAACGCATGGTTTTTTTTTCGAAGCTAATCAGCAGCTCGCGCATGTGTACTATTACGACAGCTAATGCCCGTATTTTCAGGCCTGTGGAAAAAAATCAGTCCACGGACAGACATCATACTGAAACTTTATTTTTTAAAAGCAGGAACAGCATGTGCTGCTTTTCTGCTCACATTGTTGCTCGTAAAACGTTGCGTGCGGCATTTATTCAAAGCAAAGGCAACGTTTATGTAATTAATGTACGCGCGATTTATGCAACGAAAACCGCAACACACGGTTCAAGTTTTTCCACAACTGAAAACAAAGCTTTTTTAGTTTGTTTGCCAAGAGCGCAACTTTGCGCGAATCAGAACTCAAATTTCCTCGCACTTGACGAACTCACACAAGGAACTGGGCGTGCAATGCGCAAAGCGTAAAAAACGAATGGTGTCATTTTATCGACTTAGTGATAAATAAATCAGTGGCACGCACGGGCATCGTCACTGACTGGGTTGTTAGTTGTTACTCACGGCTCATGTTCGCTAAACCGCAGCTAATTCTTCTGATACTGAAAGTTCATAGTTGTTCTAACAATGAACCAAGCAACACAAAGTTATCCGTGCCTGAATAAGTAACTTTTTCTTGTGCTTCTTATCATTGTCCACACAATCAGAAACAACAAAAACTTCCGTATGGTAGTGAACTTTAGTGCTTGTGAACGTTGATTAAAATTATCAGCTGTCCCATTTGTTAAGCTGACGTTCTACAAAAGAGTCACGACAAAAATGTTGTATCAGAACGGTAAGCAGAATTCAACGAGAAACGCGAGGAAGCGCAACGCTGCGCGGAGGACTTCAAAGCGATGAAGAACGAATTCAAAAACGAGTCTAGCAACCGTTCACAAGACCAAGTCTCGATCCTGTTCCGTGAAAAATGGCACCACCACTCGGCTTTGCTGAAACACGTTCCGCATGCGCACGATAAGCCCGTCAACCAAGGACCGACCAACTGTTTTTCAAAGTTCCTATTTTCTTCTCAAATAATTTTCTAATCGTTTATTTTACTTTAGCCGTTTCTGATTCTTTTCTAATTCACATTATATACTGTTACATGTTCAATAATAAACGCGTCCGTTCTGGACGACGTCCCTGCTGGATCGATCTTCAGCAACGAACGTCACTCACTCTGAAATTAAAATACGTGCTGTAGTTTTAACACGTTTTTCAGCACTTTTTCACTTTAAAAATAAGTGCACGCTTGTTTGGCTTTCATCGGACTTAAAAGGTCTTTAAAACTGTTTTCCGCAGCAAAACATGAAAAAATTAATAGGTCCTTACTCTTTCTAAATAAGTCTTGTTTTATGAACAACTTTATAAACGGACATTGTTCTTGGCAAATTCAAAAATTTGATTTTTGTGGATTTCCACCATGGGACATTCCGCTTTTTTAGGGAGGAAGGGGTTCATAACGGGGGTATGCCTTACATATATGGAATACTTTACGTCGGAATCTCGTAAAACTCATTTAGTATTGATAACTGCTAATAGAAGTTAGCCAGCTCAAAAAACATAACTCATGATTACGCATGTGTCGTGCATAATTATCGTTAGCACTGTTGCCTTTAGCGACATATACAGATCATGTACATGTACATACATGTACTGTAAACCTGATAATTCACTTTGTAAATAAGCCACGTATATCAGCAATGAATGTTTGTCTGAACGTGTTTTTGAATCACACACCGCAGCAATTCACAAATAAACGTATTATTTGATCAGGGCCATTCTTTTTTCCATATTGTGGCTCTTTCAATAAAGTTGAGAATTCTCAGAACGATAAAGTTGAAAAATAACGCATTCGTTATCACTTTCGCTTTCTGGAAACCCTTTCTGAAACCGTAGAAACTCTCGCATATGACGCTTTGTGGTCTTTTCCGCCGAACGATATTCCAAAAAAGTTTCAGTTATCTCAGTAAACTGTTACTTTTAGAAGCTGGGTTTGAAAGTTGATTGGCTGACTGAAAAACGGCGTGGCACAAACGTTATTTTTCAAAACCATCATCGTTTTGTCTAATCTGCTGCATCAGCAGACAAAAAAAACTGATTATTGGTGTGAGCGAGAGAATTTTTTATTGCGTTGTTGGCGCGGCGTCTAACAAAACCGAGACGCAACGCAAAAGCGATCTGTCGTCGAGCGCGCGCCCATAAGCAACTGCTATTTAGCGTTTTTAAAATTGCTTGATTGATTGGCAAGCGCTGTCCAACCTTCAAAACCTTGGTGGTGCGCTTCTCTTGCTCACCTTGTTTCAGTTTTCTGTGTTCACGCGCTTTCTTGGCAACTTTTGTTGTAACGCGTGCGTGTCTGCCTGTCTTCTGTCACACACCCCACGTGTGCATTCGTGTCATGTCATTGAAAGTCACCAAGAACACGTCGCTCAAAAGTCAAAACTGACCGTATTGCGTTGTCGAATGTTTATTCACATAAATTTGTCAAAAGAATTCTTTTCTGTGGCGTTTCTTTATTTCCAGCGCAAGCCATGTTGTGCAATTGCTGGAATTGGTTTCGAAATAACACTTTATTTTTGTCCAAACTGTTATTGCTGATTTCAATGCTGCTGCATCGAGGCAACTGTACATTGAAGTGTTTCGTGTGCGAATTTTGGGAGTCGCAAAAGTTCAACGCAACCGCGTGCTTGAACGCCGGCGCTGACACGCAAGTGCTGTGAGTGCGGCTTTTGTAAACAACAAACTGACTCGGTTTTTGTGGTGATTTTTTCTCTTATTGTTCTCTAGAAAGTTGTTCTGTTGTTGGTTTCATGACGTTGGTTCCGTTTTTTCGGTTTTTTATTAAGCCAGAATCCAAGTCACACGAGTGATTCTTTGCACATACAATGTACATACCCTGTCACCTCATTTTACAGCGGCAAAACTTGCGGCTTACAGGAGTGCTCGATGACGGATGATGAGACTGCATGCGCGTTGGTCAGTTTCGTCTTTTTTTCTTGAAACAAAGTGATCTCAAACTACTAGCAAACTTTTTCACAAAAAAACGCGTCACACGTTGGTTTTGCAGTGAGTGGGTTCGCTACATAAGATTTGTAGACTGAGATAGCGCTGAGAATAAGATAACGACTGAAGAAAGACGGGCCTTGTTAGGTCAAGTCTGTAACCATATCAGTTCAAATACTACTCAAGGTTTCAAGCACTTTTTGGTGATGCCTGTATCGCTTTGTCCAATAAATAAAAAACACACACAACTGTAACACCGCTGCTCAGAATTTTCAGTTTCGCGATAAAACATCACAAAACGGCGACCGGCGAATCGTGTCGATGGGGTGCGAGTCGCAGAGCATGTGCGACAGGAAGGCAGGCGGGGTGAATTCGTGCGAAAACGAACACTCAGTTGACGGCGACGACTTTCAATGGTGCTGTTGTACGACGTCACTTTGTAACTCGGCACCAGTTACGAAATTACACCACGACTTTCTTTTGCTCGATTCTAGGCTGCAACTAGATTGCGCGCTTTCGTTTTCGTCGGTATTTTCTATTCTGTTAGTCAGTTTTCCGGAGATTTTCTGGTAGGAAGAATTCTATTGATTATTTTGAAGTTTTTGTGTGCAGTACAGTGCATATATTTGTATATACAGAGTGTCTGAAAAAACCTCAGTGGACAAAGCGTTTCGTTCTCGAGATTGTTCAACATTTAAGTTTGTCATTTGAAACGCAGTGTTAGAAATGTTTGCGATTGATTGTATTTAAATTTTTTGCGTTTTTCAGGCTCGAGAGCGAAGCCATTTTCCCCTTTGTTTTTATGAGACACGTGCAATTGCAGTCATAAGAATTTTGATGGAACAGCATTTTGTTTTCTTGCATGTTCGTGAGCTGTGATATACAAATGCTTATTTTTATCCAGCGCTTTTCCTCAATGTTTTGCCTACCACCCGATGCTGCTCTCTAGTGTGCTTGATCATGATTCAATGCTACGCGCGCCTTTCGCTTTATTAAGCTTTCTCGTTCTGATAAACTGCATTCGATTATTTAGCCATTAGTCTATGGCTACGATTGCAATAAAAGCAATGTAAAATAATCTTAGCCAGTATTAAAATCTGACTATCAATGTGAAAATCTTCGAAACACGCACCACAACACAACACACGGTCGCATTGGTCATGTTTTGCATCTGATAGTGCCTGCCCAGTGCCCCCACTAGTATCACACGCCTGTTGATGCTTGAGTATATCAAATAAACTTCCTTAAAGACTGGCTGAGCATCTGATGGTAACTGTAATGAACATCTAAAGCGCTCGACAGGCACACACTTTTTACAGTCGAACTCGGAATTATAGGGAGTCCACTTATTGGTTTGTGGTCACGTGTATGCATGCTTTCTGTGCAAACCAAACTCCGCCCCACAGCACTTTCTGCACAGAGAAAGCGTGCATGCACATGATCACCAGCGACGACGCTGATTCCCTATAATTTAGAGTTCGACAGTAGAATGAAGCGATTCAACAATGGTCACCTGTTTCCAAGCGCTCGTGAACTGTTTCGGATGCCAGCAGTCGATTGGATCGCCGACGAACTGCGTGGCCGAAAGCGTCACTGCGCACGCCGACAGGATGACAACCGTGAAATAGTGATTCAATCGATCTGCTGCGTCCGACGCCAGCCGCGGCTGGATGGAACGCACGAAACTCGTGAGGAACTCCATTCGCGGCCAGTGGCGTTGTCAGCACAGGGTTTATTAGATAGTGTCTTCAAGGTGTTCAGTTGTAACGATTGTTTGCGGTGATCAATAATTGCTTACTTATGTTGGTTTATTTCAGCACTTAGGCTTTGTAGGCAATAATAAGTAGGCGATAATGAGCATATCGCATGATGTCCTTTGAATATATGTAGGTTTTGATTTTTATCCTCCGGGTGTATCACACCGAGACCGAACCTGAAATTTTTTAAAAAGCTGTGGGATGGAACGCAAGAATTTCACATTGCTAGAATGCGTTTCACATCATTGTTTACCGCTGACTGTCAGTAAGTAGCAATGAAAATATTTATTGACAAAAAACAACACATTGATGTACTGTATGCGAATTATCAGAGATTTTTCTTGTCATATTTTTTGTAAGCTTTACTCAGAGGCTTATACTCGCGTTTGCTGCACAGAGTCACAAACTTGCTCTGTCAAACTGTCAATGCGATTTTCGCGTGAGTTTCTGTGTGTGTCTGCAACCGTTGACCACAGTGCGCAGCTTCTCAAGTGCTCCAAAGGCTGACAGTTTTCTAAAACGCAATATTTTTTTTCGTTTTTACATTTTGCAAACAGAAGTTTTGCGGGGATTTATCGTGTACATCCAAGACACGATGTTTGACGCTGGTTTAAGGGACTGTAACCGTTCTATGCACATTGAAAATGCAAAAACCGAAATTCACACACCAATTTGACAAATTACGAACGTATTGCAGCAGCACAAATTTCAAGAACAAACAACGCTAGTGCAAGAATACACCCGAGTAACAGCATGACCACCATGCCTAACACGTCCTCAAGTCTTAACGGATGCACCGAGCCTCGTCTCCCGCGCATTTCCGGTTGTCCATGGCATTTCTGTTCGCGTCTCACCAGGCTCCACTGCTCATATCGTCGTTGAATTGCGCTTAACATCGGCTGCAGCTTGTTTATCGCCTGATCGACCGTCTGAATGAACTGTTTCGATGTCTTGTTTCTCGCAAACTTCATAAACCAAGCGTCCGTGCCAATCTCGGGCACGTTCACCACTCGCAGCTCGCAGCTGAACTCAGCAGCGAATGCGATTGCACTGTCCTGGTCCGTGATTTGCACACCCCTGCCAGCAGCGATGTAGGCGATCTCGGCTTCGTAGCTGGAAAACTCGCTCATCAGTTTCGCTGGGTTCACCTGATGAAGATTATTTTAAGAGCTTATTTCAGTTTTATCAGTGATCAATTTCAAACAAAATTTCAAAAGCCACCAACAACCTCGAGCGCACGACGAAATTTTGATTCCCAAACAGTCGGCTGATTTGTTTGATTTCTGTCCAAATTCAAATAACCGACCGAAACATATTTCATTTGGTCCTTCTCAACAGCGGCAATTAGTTCATGTAGATTGTTGATCAGAAATGGGTCCCTTTCCAGCAGCAAACACGCCAACAAACCAGCTCGATATAGTGAAACAAGAATTGACGTCAGCACAATGGTGCTGGCCATCAGGCGCATCGAATCTTCAAATGTTCTCGCAAAATTCGGTGTAAGTTTCAGAAATGGCCGTACTTTGATTAACAGATGAGCGTAAATTTGGCAGAAAATCAAATAAAATACAATAAGCACCCAGACGTCGAGGGTGTAGACGTGCATGGGACGCATCCAAGCGAGTGACGGATTGCTGCTGCTTTTGCGGTTGAAATTCGTCAGTGCGCCTGCCCGCGTCGTGAGCAGCGCAGTGCTCGTGCGCCATTGATCTTCAACAAAGCACTGCAGAGTGCACGGATCGTCGCATATTGGCCAGGTTCAATCGGGCTCCAGTCTCAATCTCGCCAGTCTCATCTGACGGGCAGCTTTTGCTTGCATCTTGTCTTACTTTCAAAAGCTCCTTCCTTTTTCTGCTGCTACGGCATAATACGGTAACTTTCTTGATGAAACGTGCCCAATTTTAAATGGCTTCACAAGGACCCTTATCATTGCAGAAACAAGAATACAGAAAAAACGAAATAATGGTGATAACGCTAAAAGCGGAAACTCATCTATGTGTACCCTGTAATGCTGTCGGTGCGCCGGTCACTGCCACTGACGTGAGATACGTGCCGTTTTCAATGCGAGAGCTGACGAAATCTGCAATGGTGTTCCCTACCCGCAGGGGTATGTCACTTTCCACCCGGTCCTGGGTTGACAGCTCCCACTTCCGATTCGGGCTGACGAACTGCTGACGAACGTCATCGACGACGGCGGGCAACCAAGGGGACGACGGGTGATGACGCCAATCAGCGTTGTGCAGCCGTACTGGGCTTGTAGACAAGTCATCAGAGCCCAGGGGAGTGCTTGGACAGCGGTTAGCGGGAGGGGGCGGCAGACTCGCCAGTGGCATAACCTGGGTGCCAGTTGAGTCTGATTGCATCCGCCGGGTTAGTGCTACACTACTCTGCATCTATGCCTTACAGAACAGCTGATGAAATTGATGGGTGTAGCGGCGCGATTACGAGTCACTACGGGGTATAAATTTGGGTTAGTAAACTTTCAATCCGGGCTAATCTTCTATCGCTCAGAATACAACCTGATAGGCAATCCAAGGGGGTCTGAACCGATCGCACAATTCCCAACCTGATAGGCAGTCTAAGGGGCTAAACCGATCGCACAGCTCCCAACCTGATAGGCGAGCTAGGGGGCTAACAACGTCGCACAGCTCCCAGCCTGATAGGCGAGCTAAGGGTCTATTCCTGTCGCACAGCTCCCAGCCTGATAGGCGAGCTAAGGGGTAGGACTCAGTCGCACAGGACTAGTTACTGATAGGCAAGCAGGGATAGGGGGGCCTCAGTCGCTCAGAACTGATCACTGATAGGCAAGCGATGACAGGGGACCACTAGTCGCTCAGAATCGGAAACTGATAGGCAAGCCGGCACAGGGGAACCTTAGCCGCTCAGAGTCGGAAACTGATAGGCAAGCCAGCACAGGGGGTTCCCTCAGTCGCTCAGAATTGCACTCCAATAGGCAAGTAAAAAACTAACCCGAGACGAAAGCGAATTGCACGGGTACGAGACGAGTTCGAGCTGATGGCTTAAATTAATAAGGCCAAGATTCTCTCACTGTTTCGACGACGGCAACCACACAACCACGTTTATTGCATAAAAGCAATGCGACAGAGTTCAAATATTCATTGTAGAAAATAAATGCAACTGAAGTGGGTTTACAAAAACGGAAGGCGAAAAGATCACGTACTCGAAATCTGCGTGGGAAACTCCGCCTTCCAAGCGTCACGGGCACACACAAAGAATGCACGCTCTATGCATGCACGCAACAACAACACGCGGGCACACATAACAATGCACAACAACAACGTGTAACATCGAAACTCAACAAAAAGTCTGCTGAAAAGTTTTATAAAACAATAAAATATCGATGGATTCGGATAGATCTTGACGAGACGCATCGATTGATGTATTGTTTGTTAATAGTTGACAATGTTTTAACTGCTAAAATCGATGGTCTTTAAAGTTCAGTTCGAGAACGCTAAGCTACTCAGAAAAATACACATAAATGCTAAGCTACTACTATAAAATGGTGATTACTTACTGATTGGTTGGATTTGAATTAATAGAAATCATCTGTCGACCTCTGAGCTTGCGTAGCGGACGCATAGCTCACATCAGAATGATCGACGAATGTTCAATTATCATTATTTGTGGCTCTTGTCGTTGATTGGTTGAAGTCCGTTGCTGGTTGGTTGGATGTTCGTTGTGGTTAGTAGACTGTTCAGACGTTCACCGTTGTTGTGCCGTTGCGCGTGTTGATTGTTCGTGTTGTGGCTCGCTGTTGTTCGTTTGACCATTTGGGCGGGTTTGCACGGCAGCTCGGGTTTGCACGGCAGCGTGATTACGTCGCGCCAGTGGCTCATTTGTGCGATCAGACTTTGCGCATTTTTAGACTTCGACATGCATCACTACATATTCCCGCGCCTCGAAAGTTGACGTCCCGGCAACTACAAATAGTTTTCGAAACGTTTATGAGAGGGGTTTTAACGCATGTCAGTGGGTTTCTGTGATTCTTTTCAACGAACTAGTAATAAAAAAACGGAGTTTGGTAGTGGAATGTTTGTTCTAAGAACACTATTATTATTTAGTGATACCCGTAATTAGTATGGTAATAGTGAACCGTATGATTAGTGAAGATGACTGGGTAAACTGACCAGTATGATGAATAAAAAAATTGAGTGATGGGAACTTAGGGCGACGGCACGCACAGCACTGTTGTTCGAGACGGCGCACCGTGTTGAATTGAGCGTGGGTACTGGAAGTTAACACATAAAAAAACAAGTTTGGTTAGAATAAGGGTTGTACCGGTAATAAGGGTGGATTTAGTGAGGTTTCACGGGCGGTTGGATATTGGCGTTTGGGTTCATGAGAATCGCTTGCAAATACTGCTAGTACAAGCGTTCGTAGGTTTCCTGGGGACTGGGTTGAGGGATCTGAGTGGATTGGGGTGGGGTTGGTTGTTGAGGAGGTTGTGGTGTGACGAATTGTTGCGGGGCAGGATGAGGTTGGGGTGTATACGGTTGTTGTGGGGGAACCTGAGGTTGTGGCGATGAATGATACTGCTGAGGTTCCATATAAACATGGTGTGGCTGTTGGTACGGCTGGGGATTGAGTTGGACAATGTGCGGTTGTGGGGGTGGTTCCTGTGGATAATGTGGTTGTTGGGACGGGTATTCTTGCGGGTGATGTACTGGTTCATATGTGATCGGTGGTGTTGGTATTGGTGATGGCGTCGTGAATACCTGAGGCTGGGCAGCTTCTTGTGGGGGCCACTGTTGTTGTTGGAATTGTTGCGCTTGTAATTGTTGGAGAAGACGTTGATTTTCTTGTTGAAGCTGTTGGAATTGGTACTGTTGTTGGGCCGTTTGTTGTTGAAGGTACTGATTTTGCTGTTGAAATTGCGCAAGGATTTGGTGTGATTGTTGTAATTGTTGCTGAACTTCAACTGTCAGTTGTGGTTGTTCTTGTTGAGATGGTATCGTTTGTGAGGTTTCTGAAGCTATTGCATGTTCGTAGAATTCTGGTGCTTGTTGTTGAAGTTGAACTGATTGGTCAACGGGCGGATTTTGTTGAGGAGTATGCTGTGATGGGGACTGAGCAGCAGCGAATGTAGTCGCGCGCTCTGGGACGATTTGAACTGTAGAATTTTCGGACAAATTTTGTTCTTGGGATGAGTGTTGGCTTTGGTCAGGATCATCGCTGCGCGCTTGTGTCAAGCGGCGTCCGCGACGTCCTCGTCTACGTTTTTGAATAGGTCGAAGGGGAGTTGATGTGGGGCTTGGAATTGAAATGGGGCATCTCGTAGCGGTATCGGCTGTTCAGCAGGTCGCAATTGCGGTATCTGCTGCTGAGCCGGTCGCTGTGGGGAAATCTGTTGTTGGGCAGGTCGCTGCGGCGGTGTCTGCTGTTGAGCAGATCGCTGCGGCGGTGTCTGCTGTTGAGCAGATCGCTGCGGCGGTGTCTGCTGTGCAAGACGACGGTCTTCTTCAATGAGGGGCTCGTAGACCATTTGCAAATATTGCTGCATTTCGATATCGGAAAAGGGAATGTCAACTGTTGGATTTTTACTAATTTGGTGAACAAAATTGATAGCGCGCTGTTGTTGTTCAGGGGACAATGCTTCGAGCGCGACTTGTGTGATACTGATTGGCTGGGAACGCGGTTGTGATTGGAGTAGTGGCGGAGGTTGGGTTTGTAGGAGAGGAAGCGTCGGTCGGAGGAGTGGGGATGCGATAGTGGGGGGTTTGGTGATCGTTAGTGGGCAGGGGGTGTTTGTTAGTGGATGTGGCATATGTGTAGTGGAGCGAGACAACGTTGCCCACTTACGCAGCAAGCTGGCGAATCGTGTCATACAGCTCCAAAGTTTGACGGGTGGTTGCAGTAGGGACGTAGGGGATATGCTGACAGAAACCGGGCGGGCGCATGGTGTTGTTGTAGTGGCGACGCGTAGCTTCCGTCAAATTGTGTTTGTTGGTACCATCGTACATGAGGTCGCAGAATGCTTCAAACGTGATGGCACGATTTGGGACGTCGTTGGAGTTATGGGCATTCAGGCGAGCCAGATGAGAAATGTAGTGATTCATGAGGCTCAGCCGATTAATGCGTTGAATTTCTGAGGGGGTGGACATTGAAGTGGACGAGTGTTAGTCAGTGGTTAGCATGGTGAAGAAGGGAATGGGGAACGTTTGCCAACCGGAATGAATGTTGGCGTTTTGACCGGCGAGTTTCTGCAAAATGGGTTCGTCCATTTCGGTGACATCTTTGCCAAGGAGGCTTTGGACGTAATCGATCAGATGAGTTGGGCGATGTGCGTGAATTGTAGCACATTCAGTGAAGTTGATTCGGGCGTCGTGTTCACTGAGCATGTGGGACGGTGTTGCTAGGATTGGGGGGGGCGTCCATATTGATGACGGGTCCAGAGTATTTTAGGACCAAATAGTCGGCTTGGGGGTTGGTCATGAGTTGGAACAACGGGGTTAGGGAACAGGGGGACTCGTATTGAGTACGGAACTGGGACGTGGCTTTGTGAACTGCGTGCGCCAGCTGATGCGGCAGCAACGTATTATGGCGGCTATAGAAGCAGGCATATTGGAAAATGTGATCAGGATTCAATCGGGTGTACGGCTTGAGGCGGATTGTTGGTTGTTGATGGGGGCTACAGTAGAGGAAGTTAGTCCAGGTGGTGTGGTCGAAGGGAGGGGGTGTGGTGAGATTGACAATTTTCTGTTTGGTGCCGTATACCAGGATCTCTGGTACAAGGGGCAGGAATTGCGTCGATTCCTTGTGGAGTTTTTCTTCAATTGTGGTGACCGTGGATTGGAAGATGTGATGAAAGGTTGGGGAGATGTCGGGGAATTGAAGGGTTGGTTCGTAGGCCAGAAGACCAATACGTGCAGTACGACAGATGTGAAACAGATCCGACTGCAACGTAATTTCAACGTCCGTGAGCACTTTGTATTCGTTGATTGGTTGTTGTGGTGCTGTGAGTGGTTTTCCATCGACGGATGGCGAGTAAATGTTGACTTGTTGGCTTTCCGCAGGTGGCTTTGGCGGTGGAATTTTTGGAAGTTTAAAAGTCTGAATAATTTTGTAACCAGCCGGTAGGCTCGCAGTCTGCGCAGCGTCAGCAGCTGCCGGACCAGCCTCGACTGCGCATGCAGGGCCTTCAGACTGTTGCGCCGGAGTCGCAGACTGGGACTGCTTTTGCTTTGAAGACAAAGGCACGTCGGCAACCGGGACAGTGGACACCATTGGCGGCAGGACGGAAGGGACCTCAGGATTCTGACCCAACTGTGGGCGCGACTCTGCGCGTTGACCAGGAACGGCTCCGGGGGATTGGGTGCACTGGACAATACCAGGTGAAGCGCGTTCATCAGCCGCTGTTGTTGGTATCGAGTGTTGACTGACAACCGACGGATCGGCCGATGGGGGTCCAGTCTGAGCAACTGGTTGTGACGTCAACGACAGGGTTAGCAGCGCTGGAGTTCCTTGTGAACAGGGAAGTCCGACCCCTTGGTTAAGTTGAACAGACTCATCGCGTTGTGTCGAGTCAACGGTTGGTGCGCGGACGGACGGACTTGACCGTTGACCATCTGTAGCCTCCGCACCCGCGGAACGCACCGTGGTCGCAGCGACTTTAGTCGGGCCGACAGCCGCGCTGTCCGTTGGTATCCCCGCCGCCTGCTCCAAGGTTTGGTGCCCAGCGGCAGAGGTGACCTCGCTTGTGACATCCACATTCCCAGCGAGCGAGTCAGGACGCGATGCATCTTCGGAACGACCACACACCATCGGGCTAGACCGCAGCTGATCTGAGGCCGGACAAGTTGGGCCTTCGGGTGGCACAATTGTTGTTGATGGTGCCACCTGTGGTCCGCCAGTGTGTGTGTGTGGTTGATTAGTTGATGTGGTCATGATCATGGGCGTGGTGTGTTTTGTGTTGTGGGTTGAGTGCTGGACGGAGTGATGGGAGTGAACGTAGGGGAAGGAGTAGGGGAATGAGTGGATGGGGAAATGGGAGTTGGTTGGACGACTTGGACCGGTGTCGTCGGAGATTTGGTTGGGGTGGGAGCGGAGCCAGCGCTGTGACTAGTCGACGCCGTAGCGGAGGCAAGCTCTGACTGAGTCACAGTGAGGCTCGACGCGGATGTAGAAATTGTGGACGTTGTGGTGGATGAATACGACGTGGTTGTTGTGAGTAAGGATTGGTTGGTGGATATGCGGGACACGGCTGGAGTGGTTGTTGCACTTGAGGGTTCTTGTGAAGATGTTGTTGCGGTTGATTGCTGAGACGTCGATGGTTGGGACGCCGTTGTGTGTGAAGTTGTAGCCGTTTTCTTCGTTTTCTTTACTGCGCTTAGTCCACGATAACGATTGCTTTTCTTCGGCATCGTGAGACGTCGTTTGAGCGGGTTGTCGTTATTATTCGATTGTTGCATATACAGTTAAATCGCTGTTAATAAAAATGTTCTCGGCTTTCTTCGCTTTGACACGTTGGAGAATTTACGTCGTTGTGAAATAAGGAGTTTTAATTAAATAACTGTTGTTTGGTGAATACGCAGAAATTTGTAATATGGCAGTGGTTGTCGATGAAAGACTGCAGAAAAAGACAAGAAATTTTTAGAGTGATAAATTTATGTGTTTAAATTTGGTAAGAAAGAAAAGGAAAGAAGAAGAAAGAGGGTGAACAATGATGGAAGTTTGAGGGCATGCGTTTGACAAATATGAGCGCGACTATACAAGATAGAAGACCTTTCTCTGTTTGTGAAAAAAATGGCTGTATGGAATGAAGGGATGATTTATAAACAATTAATGAATATGAATGCATGAGAAGCAGTTAAGTATGATTTGGTGTGAAAAAGGATAAATGTTATAGAGAAATAGTGATAGGTAATTATCATCAAAATATTTCACGCTTGGAGGTTATTGACCGATAGGGAAAAGAAAAAAAAATTTAATTGAAATTGGATGTTTGTTTGGACGTAGTATTGCTTTGCAATTAACACGTAAAAGAGGAAGCGTACATGAGTACTGAAGAAGGGAAAGAGGGAGAAGGAAAAGACAGTGGAGGGATCCTACTAAATTTAATTAAAATTTTGGTTAAATTTAAGGATAAATTAAGGGGAACGCTTCCGCAGAAGGGTGTGCTTGGTTTTGGGCAGTGGGTGGGACAATCTACAGGATGGTATGAACAATAATTAGGGGGTTGTTTTATCCAATTGTTTTAAAAGGCTTAGGTTTAGGGCGTTGGTAGAACTAGTGAAAAGTGGGGAATTGTTCAATAATATATTGATTAATTGGGCGGCGCTCAAGCGTAGGGGCGCGCTAAGCAGCATACGAACCCAATTAATTTTTAAAATTATGACAATTTTGTCATAATATAAATTTTAATGGGGGGGGGCAGAAACTAAAAATAAAAATTTTGAAGTTTGAATTCAATTGCTCGCACTCTCGCGCTCACACAGCAGCGGGTGCGGTAGCACTTGGAAATATGTTCGTCAATAAAGCTTTTAAGACAGCTTTATTGGATTTTATGGACCGCGAAAATAGCAAAAATGGTTGTTTAGGGCAACCAAAAATGACTGTCTTTCTGGGCGTGTGTGACCTAGAGACGAGGGCTACGCCACAGAACTGGGGGGGAGAGAAGGGTTTGAACGTATTTTTGGCTAAGCTATTCGGCGTTCAAACAATTTGAGCGCAAACACAAACACGGAAACCTACGTTTGTGTTTGCTGTTTTAATAAAAAAATGAGAAATAAAGTTTAGTAAAAACTGATGCAACCGGGCACTAAACGCCCACGCTTCTTTCTTCTCGATGCTAACCAACCACGGACGCTTGATTAGGAACGTCCTTTGTGGCCAGCAATTGCATCGTGAAGTCGTGGAGGCGGCATCGATCCATCAGATCAGATCGTCGTCGTCGTCGTTGGTTGAAACTGCACGTTGTCGTCATCGTCGTCGACGCTGTTGGTTGGACCTTCTGGAAAAAACTAAGAAAACACACAACACAATGATTAATATAATGCGCGCGTGCCAATAAACAAGCTAGTGCGCCGAGCGGCGATGGGCGACGACGCAAAGACAAATCAGAAGGCCAAGCAGGAAAAAGAATGCAATTTTGGAAATAAAAACCAGAAAAAATAGGAAAAGAATAAAAATATGGATGGAAGCACAATTTGGCATAGCGTTCCAATTATTTAATGAAGGTGGACGTCGTTTAGCTGACGTGGAATGAAAATGAACCGAATAAAATAATGATTTTCTATTTAGGGTTTGATCTATTTTAAGGTGAATTTGAGGTGGGTTACGGTATAATTTTGAAAATGCGGGTTGGTGTCTTGCTCATTCAAGGTGAAGTTCGAGACTAGGAATTGAAGACTAGGACATTGAAACATCGCATATGCTTCAACACAGGGGAATTGAAAATAGGATTTTTGGCTTAATTTAGGGATTTTGGCTCCGCGACAAGCTGCTAATCAGCTCGGCGAGCTCAAACTGAAGGGGAATGATGTGTAATGGAATTGCAAGATACATTTTTAGTGATCGAAAAACACGAACACATTTTCGGGGGACCGTCACAAGTGAAGAGGGGCCAATTTGGTTGAGCCTCATACGCCAAGGGGGCGGAGACTGACAAAGGGGGAAGTTGATGAGTAGGTGCTACAGATGCTAGTGCAGGTGTAGAACACCATAACGCAGAACGTAAACACGATTCAAAGCAGTGATAGTGCCTGAAAGACACACAACACTACTTTAGACGGGGTAGGGTGACAAAATTAGGGGAATTCATGGGACAACCAGGGTTTTTCAAGTGGGGCATTGTATTAAAAAGTTGCTAGGGGACGTAGAGCAGGTGTTAGCAGGTATGAAAGTGCACATGCAAGGGTTTGAGATGGGCGCCAGGGCTGCGAACCTGGTGTATCAAGTGGTCGCGCCGAGGCTGCACCTAAAAATTTGAAAAGGGGGCTGGGACTAAATGATCAGCGTTTCAGCGCTAACGAGCACTGTCATTAGCTGCTAGTGGACATGTTGCAACTAATAAAAACAATGGCGGGCTTCAAGGTTGTGTTTAAGGGGCCTTTTAACATGAAAGAAATTTTAACACACAAAGTATAGGGAGGGGGGGTCGAAAATTTGGAAATCAATTTGGCTTCGAACCAGCTGCGTTGTCGCGCTAGTGAGCCATATCAATAGCAAGAAGGCAAGGAGTAGCAGGTGTGCGAATGCATGGAAACCGCTGTGATTGAGTTTGAGTGAAAAAATTTTGGTGAAGGAAATTTTCACACACAAAGTATGGGGGGGTTGCAAAAAAAAGGAAATCGACGTAGCATCAAACCAGCAGCGTTTTCGCGCTAGTGAGCACGGTCGATAGTAAGAGCACAACGAATAGCAGGTGTTTGAATGCCTGAAAAGCATGATATTTGAGTTTGAGTACAAAAATTTGACGACTGAAAGTTTCATACACAACGTATGGGGAGGGTGGGGGGGTGAAAAATGGAAACGGGGCGGAAACTGCAGGAACCACCGGGTAGTATCGACGAATGCACTCGTTATCAAGAGAGGGTCAAGCAGCAGGTATTCCAGTCACTGCGCGCCTCGGTTGAGGGGTTTTGAGGGGAAAATTTTAGGTAACTAGTTTTCACACGCAAAGCATAGTCGGGGGGGGGGGCGAAAAATTGAAAAGGGGCCCACTCGTTGTGGTGGCTCGTTTGCGGGCAGCGTGCGCTTCAGTTAGCTGCGGCTGACTGTGCTGCAGGTAATTAAAGCAATTTTAGGCTGCTGTATCACATTTTAAGGGGTAAATTTAAGGACGTGAGATTTAACACACAACAGATAGGGGGGTGCGGGCGAAAATTAAAAAGGGGCGGAGACTGCAAGTACCGCCAGTTAGTGCCAACGATTACTGTCGTTAGCAAGATTAGACCGGGCAGCACGTGTTAGAAACACTGCGCACCTTGATTATAGGTTTTTGAAGGGAAAATTTTCGAAAACCAATTTTTACATGTTGAGCATAGAGGGGGGGTTGAAAATTTGAAAGGAGGCTGGTTCGTGCTGGTAGTCGTTTTGTGAGCAGCCTGCGCCTTGATTAGCTGCTACGAGTCAGGCTGCAACTAATCAAAGCTACTACTGGCTTAGGTTAGGGTTTCAAGGGGGTAAATTTAAGGAAACGAATTTTAACACGTAAAAGATGGGGAGGGAGAAGGGGATTAGAGAACGGAAAAAACGAACACTAAACAGCGAGTCAGCAGCATTCAGCGCGCTCAGCAGTTAGTGTTAATGGGGGCGCAGGTGTTGAAGGGGATGGTGATCAATGGAATCGCTTTTGGCGGGAAAAATTTCTAAATTGAAATTTAACACGTGGAGCATAGGGAGAATGGGGCACACCTGGAAAAACATGTTTTTAGGCACCAAGGGAGGTTGGAAAAGTAGGGGGAAGATGCGGATCACGAGCTGCGTGGAGCGCTTCCAGTGTCCAGCATGGTGGGGTACCGCGCGGGGTGACTGAGGGGTGTTTGCGGGGCAATTTTCACAAAAATGACAAAAATAATGAAAAAAATCAAATTTTTCGCTTATTTCAAAGAAAAATTTAAAATTAACAAAAAAAAAATTTCGTGCGCGACAACAATTAGTGTCTAACGTCGCAAAGGAAAAAGTGACTACGAATGCTGGTGTGAACGATTTGAAAGATAAATTGGCGAACAATTGAGTGAATTTTAGTGGTTTTTAGGTAACAGAAAACCTGCAATTGAAATTGAAAGTGCGGTGATCAATAAAATGCGTTTTTTTTTAAATTGGCGCATTCTTTGGACAAAATATACACAATACCATCAAAATATACAAAATATGTTTCTAGTCTATTGCGACAAGAAAAAATATTGAGTGTGACAAAAAAAAATAAAAAAATTGGAAAAAAATCAAAAATAAAAAAAACATGAAAAATAAAAAATGATACTTTACTACAAGTGGGAACCCGTTCTACACCGGCTCCTGCTCGTCTGAATCAACCTCTTGATCCAGGGCGGAGTCTAGGAGAACTGGGGCTGGGGATGATGTATTCGCGGAGTCTGCGGGGCTGTTTCGCGACTCAACGCGGGAGTGATTGGTATTTGCACTAGGTGGTGTTCTGGTATGAATTGGTGCGGGAACTTTGTCAAGAAGGTATTGGGGAATGGGGATAATGGCAGGTTTGGAGAACCAAGTGGGTTTGAAGCGCAACTCTTTGGTGCGCGTTCGAAAGGAGTCTGAGGGGAATTGATCATGGCAGGGGCGGAGAAAGGTGATGTTAACCGGATGGGGATTTGTGTCTGGGTCGTTGACTGGCAACAAATAGGCAGCGTTCTTCTCCATAACGGAAATTACGCGCCAAGGGCCAGTGAAAGGGGAGGTGATTTTGCGGGGTTAATGGGACATGGTGGTGGTATTTGGCACGGTTAGTAGGGTGGGATTGCTAGTTTGCGTCGGCGTCTGCTCCAAAGCCAATTCTGTCGCTTGAGCATCGCCAGACTGCTTTGTTTCCAGGGTAACGGTACTGATTTTGGCATCAATTTCGACAGGGAACAAAGGGACTTCGTGAAACACGGGAAGTTGGGGTACCAGGGGGATTTTGTCGGGTATTGTTTCGTTCATGATGTCGATACTTTTGACGGGAAATACTTTCTTGACTTTCTGATTGCCGTAGCGACGGGACATAGTAGTTTCGTCAGAATTAGTTGGTTGGTCATTGTTTTGTCCGTCGTTTTCGGTCTGTTGAACGATTGTGGTCGGGTTGGTGAGGGAATAGATGAGCTGGAACGCATCGTCTTGGTACTCAGGGGCGACGGCGTTCATGAGAAAGTCTTCAACGTCTTCATTCATTCTATAATTATTGTGATTAGTCGTGTTGTCGTCCGATGCAGATTCTTGTAAGTTAAGAGCTTCTATTTGAGTGACGTTTTCGTCGAGCTCTGCGGGATCGTTATTAGCGACTGTTTTGCGGAATTGGGCGTTGTAATTGGGACGTTCAGAACAGAATAAGTGATGGCCAAAACGTGCTCCGCAGCACAGTTTGCCTTTATTGGGTGGTGGTGGCAGG
>JASANC010005820.1:0-11664 GCA_030248135.1 Theristus sp. LFF4_11 | reverse complement strand
CGTCCTGGCTTCAACAAACGTCACTAAACGTGGCGTGATTCACTGGCTGGGCGACTGCAAGTCACCACGCGTGCGATTCCACAGTCGGATTGACGGGATTTCCAAATGGCTACTCGAAAACGATACAGGACCCGTGCAAACGCCATCGCCCTATATTGAAGGTCGACTGGAAATCAGCGACGAAGGCCGTGACGAAACCGATTAGTCCTTTTTAGGACTACAACAGGCCCCCCAAAGGGCCCATCAAAACTCAAATATCATATAACTAAGATTGTTTTGTCTGTCTAAGTACTTTGATTGTCTGCCACATATACTTTGATTGTCTACATAGAAACTCTTTATCAGTACTTACTTCGTTTTTTCTCGACAGCTTCGCGCGCTTTCTTTTTTGACTCTTCAACAGCATCAATGGCGATCGACAGAAACGGTTGCATGAATCGGGCGACACACGGCTCAATTTTCTCTGACGTTTCTTTCAAAGCAGCGAGTGCCCAAGATGTAGTGGCTGTACGACCGGTGGATGCTGGACGCGTCAGCGTAACTGTCGGTGCTTCAACCAAATTCAGGACTTGCTCCAGTCTCATCGTACCGAGAGCCTGGTTACGCTCGTCGCGCACAACGAACGTTCCAGAAGCTCTCGTGTAGTCCGAAACGTGCAATGCACCCATGATCGTGTGGCCTGATACTCCGTAACCAACAGTTGTCGTCGGCTCGGCAACGTTTCGTCGGTCATGAAACAACGGCGTGTGCGCCCGCCGCTGTTTCGATGGAATGACCGCTGAAAAGTCGGCGAGCTCAACGTGCACTGGTTGGGCTGGAGCCTCAAGCTCGCGAAATGGGCGCTTGCGGGGAGCCAGTGCCTTCATCGGTGAAGCTTTACGACGAACGCAGGCACCTGTATAAAAACGACTTATCAATCAGTTGAAAAAACAAATGATTAGTCGGCTGAAACAGGTGCAAAGATGTTTTGAATTACCAGCATCGAGCGGCACATTCGGTGCTGGTGTCTTTTTCGCCAATGGCGACTCTTTTAGCGGGGACAGCTTGTCTTCGAGCTTCGCCCATTCGCGCACTTGTTGCATCACTAAAATGAATGAATCTGCATTCTATCGTTGTTCTGTGATATCATTAAAAAACTGTCACTGGTTGCTTTTGTTGTTGTGTTGTTGCACGATTCGATTGTTTTCAGAGGTGTTTGTAAGAAAACACAAACAAGTTCTCTTTATACAAACAGAGAGAAAACACAATTGTAGACAATTAAAACCGCACCTGTTTTGCAGCAAAACATCAACCAAACACGAAAGAAGCAAAATAAAGTGCATAATTCTGAGTTTTAGGTTGCAGGCTGAACAAACCAGTCATCGAATTTTCCAGATCGATCAACAAACGATCGAGATCGTTATCCTCCTGCTGCTCGGTGGGCGGTGACGCTGCGCTGTTCAACGGTGGCGTGCTCGCCGACGCAGTGTCCGCGCCAAGCAGAGGATCTGGGAAAATAAAAACATGTCAGCAAAAAATTCTAGAACAAGCGAAAACTTTGAAAACCCACTTTCATTCATTAAAAACGGACAAAAACTGCTGCAAAAAACTGACCATTCGGTTGTGGAGGTGGTGGTGGTGGTGCGAGTGGCGTTTGCGGCTGTGTGGCCAACGGTGGAGTGCTCGCCGACGCTGTTGCCGATTGCAACAAAAGATCTGGGAAAAGAAAACGTGTCAGCAAGAAAATCTAGAACACGCAAAAACTTTGAAAAGCCCACTTTCATTCATAAAAAACGGAAAAAACTACAAAAACGTATTTTTATTCAGTTCTAAACTTCCTTTCAATTGAAAAACTAACCAAACTGGGCCACGTAGTCGTCCATGCTTTCGCTGTTGCTGTTTGTTGTTTTTTTATGTTTATCTGAGAAAAAATGCAGAACGAAAGCAAAATTAAAAAAACGAAAAAAAGCAAAAAGGAAAAAAGGAGACAAAAAAACATTTTGAAAACTAAAATTTCAAGATCCAATCCATCGGTTCAGGTAATTCATTTTTATTCCGATTTTGTTTCTTGATTTTGGTCAGTCAAGTAAAAAAGCCGGGAGACTGTGCCAGTCAATCCATGCAAAGGCAACCAATCAGCGTGCACTTTGAAGTCAAACAACCAATCAGCACATAGATAAGAAACTAACCAATCAGCATACACGCGACAAATCAAATGCACTACGTACACGTTTTCCACACACACACGCACACAACGTGCACGTTTTCCACAGCACACGCACACAACGTGCACGTTTTACACACTACACACGTTATACACACAACGTGTACGCTGTGTGCAGCCAATCAGCGTGCGAGCTGTCGCGCGACAGGGTTTGGGCGCGAACGTGCAGCCAATCAGCGTGCCGCGTGTCGCGCGACAGCTGCTATATAAACAGATGAATGCTCTCTCAGAAATCACTGTTGCTGAAAACATCATGGCCGTCTCAATCAAAATCGCGCGTGACGAACGCTGGTGGTATGCCCAATTCGCGCAGCTGCTGGTGTCTGACATGAAGGAGAGAATCGACGACATATTCGTGTCGGCGTTTTACGACGTTGTGCATCGTTCGATCATCAGCAACCGTGACGGGTGGTGTGTGGCCTGCGTTGATGAAAACGGAGACCAGCGACACGTGTGCGTCGACCACTGTGCTGATCTGGTTGAAACGCATGCCACAGACATCTGGGCGGGCATCGACAACATCGACTGTGATCATCCGCCGACTGTCAACAAAGCGTGGGTGACGTTCAAGGCTGAGCTAGAAGGAAGCAATGTGACTCGACGCAGTGTGATCCGCTGGTTCGACGATTTCCAATCCCCGCTGGAGACATTCATGCGCCTGCGACACAAGTTTGCCGCAAAGTTGCGTGAGACACACGGTGAGACCGAGCCACCGTCACCACAATAAAAACATCACCCTGTCCTTTTCAGGACAACAACCGGCCCTCAGGGGCCCATCACATGAATATCAAATACACACATACAAGTTCTGCGCCAAATTTTATTTCAATATCACAATGACAAAATCTGATCAGTATGTTTCAACACCAGGCAGCAAAGTGGGTATGTTTCAACGTTGCACCCCAGATCAGTTGCTCGCCAGATCACATCCTATACTTCAGCACTGCATATCTTTCAACACTGCTCGCCAGGCTAACCACCTACACTACTCCTACCGACTGAAAAACATGTTCTAAGTTGCAAGAAAACGATTTCTGAAACGATATTTCAATTCAGTTAAGTCATTTCAACGCTAAAAATTGACTCTAGAAGTCATCCAAATCGAAAAACATAGAGTACGTCGGTCAAAATGACCAAATAATGACATGTACCTAAGCACACAAAGAAGTTGGGAAGAAAATTTGGTTTGAACATTCAAAAAATTATGCCATAAATCGAATTTTCAGAGCAAAGTAGAAGAAAAATTTTTCAAATTTTTTTTTTAAGTTTGAAAAAAAAAATCCAAATTTAAAAAAAAACGAAAAAAAATAAAAAATTTTTTTTTTTAAAACCCCTAACCCTAGGTCGGGCACATAGTTGTTCTAGGGGGGGCCGGGGGGGGGGGGGGCCGGCCCCCCCCAAAAAATTTTCGAATCTATCTCTATCAGACAGGTTTTTTCGGCTCAGCTATTATCTATCTAAAAAAAATTTCAGCCAGCTATCTATCTGAAAATTTTTGTCTTCGAAGACATGAAATGAGTCAATTTTTGACCAAAATTGACCATTTTTGCTCGTAATTCTTGAAAATTTCGCTAATTTTAGGTAAAATACGCGTTTATACTTGAATTTTAGTGTATTTTTAGCATTATTTTGCTGTTTTTATAGCTTTTTAGCGTTTTAGCTATCTATCTATCAAATTTCAAAATTTTGACCGGCCCCCCCCAAAGTCACATGGCCCCCCCGCGGCCCCCCCCAAAATTTTCCAGCTATCTATCTATCTAGAAAATTTGCTCCAGCTATCTATATCGGCCCCCCCCAACCCCTCGGCTCTGGAACAACTATGGTCGGGCATACTTGATGTTGGTACCATTAAGTGCAAAACTATGACCAAAACAAAGGAAACACAATGAAAAAATTTCACGTCAAAAATTGAAAAAAACGGGAAAAAAACGAAAAAAACCGGAAAAATACCTGGTTGTTTTCCCGTTTTTTTCAGGACCCCATTTTTAGCCTCCGTAAAAAAACGCGTAATAAAACGCGTTTTTTACCGGTAAAAAACCCGGTATTTTTACCTTTTCGTTTTCAACCATAGTTGTTCTAGGGGGGGCCTTGGGGGGGCCGGCCCCCCCCCCAAAAAATTTTCGAATCTATCTCTATCAGACAGGTTTTTTCGGCTCAGCTATTATCTATCTAAAAAAATTTCTCAGTCAGCTGTCTATCTGAAAATTTTTGTCTTCGAAGACATAAAATGAGTCAATTTTTGTCCAAAATTGACCATTTTTGCTCGTAATTCTTGAAAATTTCGCTAATTTTAGGTAAAAAACGCGTTTTTACTTGATTTTTAGTGTATTTTTAGCATTATTTTCCTAAAGCTTCATTACTAAAGCGCACGCGCACGGGCATCGGCATGCTCATGCTCATGATCCACTAGCGCGCCTGCACACGCTCCGCACTCAACATGAACTTGTTCAAAACGCAATTGTTCTCACATCTTTCTTCTTGAAAAGGCTTGGCTTAGGTTAGGATTAGGTCAGGATTATGTTTAGCTTGGAATTAGGCTTTGGGATTAGGTTTTGGTTTAGGCTTGTTTAGGCAACGTCTGCCAACATCAGTGCTTTGATTTAGTACGACAGGCCAACCATTATTTTGCTGTTTTTATAGCTTTTTAGCGTTTTAGCTACCTATCTATCAAATTTCAAATTTTTGACCGGCCCCCCCCCAAAGTCACATGGCCCCCCCCGCGGCCCCCCCCAAAATTTTCCAGCTATCTATCTATCTGGAAAATTTGCTCCAGCTATCTATATCGGCCCCCCCCAACCCCTCGGCTCTGGAACAACTATGTTTTCAACCCTATATCTATCTGAAAATTTTGTCCAAAATTGACCATTTTTGTTCGAAATTCTAAAAAATTTCGCTAATTTTAGGTAAAATACACGTTTATACTTGATTTTTAGATTACGTAAATTACGCATTATTTGGCTGTTTTTATAGCTTTTTATCGTTTTAGCTATCTATCCATCTAATTTCAAAATTTTGACCCCCCCCTGCGCCCCCCAAATATTTTTAGCTATCTGTCTGAAAAATTTGCTCCAGCTATCTATATCGCCCCCCCCCCCACCCCGGCTTTGAAACAACTATGGGGGTGCACGGGATCGCACGGGTAATACCAAATTTTTGCCTCAGAAAAACACAAAAGCACAGAAAAAATACAGAACATTTTGTGCAAACAAGCTGCTTGTTTGGTCAGAAACAACAAAATCTATGCAGGGACAGACACCCACCGCCACTGCACATGCACCTCTTTTAATAATAATGCATCATGACACAGACGTCAAGAAAAATGCAAAAATTACGGTATTTTTGGGAAAATTGAGATGAGATTTACCACCGTGGGGGAGGGGGGGGGGTGCGGGTGCGATTTCGTGTTTTCTCGCAACCGCTATTCCCGTTACCGTGACATGAATCTCCTCCCCCCTGTTTTTCAGATGGAAGAGCGACGCCCAACGGTAGTGGACAGTCAGTCGTCGTCGTCGCAGCAACAATCGATCGGCGCAGACGGCGGTGGCGGCGGCAAGGAAACGAACGACGATGACTACGTTGCCGCTGACACGGAGCCGGCGTCGTCGTCGCTGACGTTGCAGATGCCACCTGAAAATCACGTTCAACTGACTGGCGGCCAACAAGGACAGCTCGACAACGCAAGCGGTGGAATTGCCATGTTCTCGATTGATGAGGAGACTGAGGTTGGTGTTTGTGTTCTGGTGGTTTGTGCTTTTACAGATTAATTGATTGAAGATGAGGATTGATTATTGATTGATTAATTGATTGGTTTGGTTCTTTGTCGATTTTTTCTGCCTGTGGCCAGTTTTATGACAGTTTTACACTCAAACTTTTTCTCCTCACTGATCACTTTTATAAAACCCTTCTCTTCTCACCCACTCCCCTCAAAAATGTTCCCCTCACTCCTCACTTCTCTCTCACTGCTCAACTCCTCACCCATTCACTCACTCCTCACCAAGCTCCTGACCTCTCCTCCATTCATTCGACATTCCATTGCATTGGAGTATGAGAGTCTTAATCAATACACAAGGTTTTTTACGCAAAAAACTATGTTGCCAGAGACACCTGAAATTTTGAGATGACTATTTTCGGACTTAAAACACCTAAAATGCGTTTTTCACAAAATTTGTTTTACAAAGTTCTATGCGGAGAAGCTGCAAATGACGGTACCTGTGTGTGTGTTGAATTTGACTGCTACCCACAATCGGCTGACCACACAAAAGATTTTTTGTCATTTTCGAATTTATTCTCTCTGAAGTTGTCTTTGTCGTTGTCTGGCAGCAGCATAGCTTCAGTCACAGCTGTTGCTTTTCTGCCGACAGAAAGTATCCGGGCTTCCGTTGTTGTTCGTTGCAGGTGGTCGTTGGAGTGGCGCCGTTGACGGATGAATTTGTGGAAACCGTCGAGCAGGCGTTCACCACCGTCGCACTGGCGCAGGAGCACGATGGTGTTCTGGCTGAGGCGCCACCAGGTGAGCAAGTCTAAGGGTGCCGTTCTTAGTCTGTTTGTAGTTTTCGTGATTTTAACAGATTTGTTTCGAAATCCGTTTTTGCAGAAAAATCGGAACAAAGCAAAATTGAAAAACTGCGCAGATCGCTCTCTTTCTCGATTGTTGTTTTGTATTCCACAAGTCATGTGCTATCGCAACAATTTCGCGTTTTCGTTTTCACATATAAGAAAAGAAAATGAGTTTCTTAAAAGCGGTTTGTTTTCTCGTCCCCAATCTCCAGCAACAACATTCGTGGCCTGGTGATAGCGCGTTAGACTCTTGTCTGTACGAGTATAGCGGGGGTAGAGCCCACCGAGCGGTGTGTACTGTATAGGCACTTAATTATAGAGAAAACCCGGGAGTATAGTGTATGGGCACCCTACTCGACGGCGTTCCCCACGCTTTTCGGAGTTATCCCTGGCTAAAAACATCACCTAAAAAGCCGTTCAACAACATTTGCTTCCTTCGCCATTTCGCAACCGAGCGTGTTTCCATCAGGTTTGCCAACGGATTACGCGGCGGCGTCGTTCGTCGTCGACGGCCGATTCGTGACGGCCGCGCAAATTCGAAACGACGTGCTGAGGCCGTGGTCGGATAAAATAAATCGGTCTGGTGGCGGTTTTGTTTGTAATAAAATAAAACTCTTGGTTATTCTGTTCAGCCAAGCCCAGTGCACACGCACGCCAAGTCTTTTTGTGTCGAGAGACCCATGCGGTGGTTCTGTTTGCACTGCGATATTTTACGGAGGGATCACCACTGCCTGAAACAGGAATGACTGAGCGTTGTGAAAATCGGGCATAATCCGAAAAACACCAGTAGTGGCATGGTGACACTAAGCCTAAGTAAATGTAAATGTAAATACTAGTAAATGTCTGCTGAGGCGATGCCAAGCGTGCTACGTTGCTTGTCCAGTGCCGGCGCAGCTCTGATTTGTCTTTCCGCATTTCTTCGCAGAGCGTCACGCCGTGGCGCGACGCCGCTGCCCGGCACCCCGTACGCGTTCGTGGTCACCACGTACACGCACCCGCAGTCCGGCGACGACGTGAAACTGGTGAAGCGCGTCTATGAAATGCTCGACAAACGACAGTACACGAAGCGCCGCGAGAATGTCCTGTTCTTCGTGGTGACTTATGCGTGGACGGATGGACGCTGTCATGATTTGAGGGTGCGCTGTTGGTGGCACGGGATTCTGTTGACTCGATTGGGAAATCGTTGCTGTTTTTTTGTGGTTTATCGCTGACATCGGGCCGGATCGGAACACTTTATTTCAGGAATTCTCGCATGAGTGCGCGAGGCGGGATCTAGAAACTCACCGCGCCAACGGTAATGCGGTGCGCTGTCGACAGCAGAAACGGTCGCATCAGCAAAGTCAGACGTACTTGTCAGTCCCCGACGAGCCCACGTCCACGTATTATTTGACGTTGGTTTTCATTTACAAGATTCTCAAAAGGTTTCGTTTGCCTCGTTCTCAAACTTTTTGCCTCACCAGGAACAAGTTTTAGAAAAACTGCTCAAAAAGTTTGCTTCATTCTTAAACGTTTTGCGTCATTCTATTTTATACCAGAGGCCAGTTTTATTAAAAAAAAACCATTGTAGTCCGGTTCACCACTCAGCACTACACTGGAGTGGAGTCCAGTACTGCACGCACCTTTGAGCGCCTGAATGAAATCACGAGACGAAACAACAACACCTTTCGATTATCTCAAATCGAGTTGCAGAGCAGACATTGGTGACTCAAACCGAAACAACACTGCAATGTTTCGTGATCTCATTCCGTGGTCTGGCATTATTGGATTGCAATGTTTTTGTTCATAAAGCTGGTCCCAGCAGCCAACGCAAACTTCAAAATAGCCGACATTCCACTGCAGCGAACACGCAGCGCCACTCGAGGCGACCACTGATGTGCTCCATGAGCAGTCCGTCGTCGAGCACGTCACGCTCGCGCAAACGTCCGCCACCGAGTCAACAATCGAGAATCTCATTGAGATCGACGAGCACGAGCAGCGGCCGTTGCATGGCAACGCGGTGGTGACTGTCGTGGCCGGTGAGCCGATCACCATGTTCGACAAGTGTCAGCCGCTGTGGCACTGCTTCGCCGGCACTGTACAGCTGATGATCAAGGTTGCAAGCGGTATTTTTGTTTTTGTTTTTTTGAGTTTTTGCTTATTTTGTTTGTGTGTTTTTTCTTTGAGCTTGTCCGCTGGCGACAAATTTAAAGATCATCGCAAAAAACGTTTATTTTTTGGTTGAAAACTCCAGACTAGCTGCGTGTCTGCACAGAAGGCTCTGGAATAAGAACTTTACACTCATGAATAGGTTGTTGCTTCTTGCGCGGTGATCTTTGTCAGTTGCAGTGATTTTCGAGAAGAGCGCGTGCATTTATTTGTGCGCTGACGGAGCACCGTGGTTCATTTCGTTTGCTTCCTCCAGTTTCACAGTTCGACTGTCTTGTTACTGTTTCTTGTGCTGAATTTCATGCGTCTCTCTCATTTTGTGCGCGCAGGCGATCGCAGAGGCGAAGTCGCTCGAAAAAATCTGCACGCGCGTCCCGCAACGGCTGCCGGACGGACACACCGCTGCGACGTTCGTCGTGGACGCGCAATTCGTCACCGAGCAGAAAGACTCGCGACGCGACGCCTACGCGCCGTGGTGCTCGAGGCAGTGGAAGTGAGTGGTCGGTGGCTGGTAGGAGTGCGCACAGCAAAAAGAACTTTCATGCAAACTCGCTTGATCTGGTTGATCTGTCTTTTATTTTGCTCTCGAGACTCAATGCGCCCACAGATAGCTAAACAGTTTCATGGATGACGCGGCAATTCAAAATTGGTATAGTGGTCCGAGTCGCCAAAATAGGGCCGGGTTAGTTAGGCTATGTTGAAGTGCCATCATACATAAAGATCGAAAACAGTTTCCAGTCTGCGTCTGCAAACGCATTCGAGTCGCAGAATCACCCAACAAATTGATAATACCGTTGCATTTGCCACCGCGACCATAATAAACCCGGTGTTCCACGTCGGTTCCACAATAATAATACACCGCGTATCAAAGTGTTCTGGACCTCTGAACTCCTCCAATAAAGGCTTCAAACCTCAGTGGGCGTGTTTTGTGTTCGTTGAAATGGCAGTCGAAACTCGAATGTTGCTGTCTTCCTGGACTGCTTTTGTCCAAATGGCGGCTGCATTTCAGGCCGACACGCAAGGCTGCCCGTGTGGTTTCGGACGACTGGACGATGGTGCAACGGTTCTACACTCACCCAAAGTCAACGAAAACCAGCAAATTTCGCAAAGTGGTCAGCGAGTTCTACAGTAATCAGACCGATGAACTGGAGTACTATGTCATTGCGTATCAGGTGTTTTTTCGGCTGTTTTTATTCGTTGATTTTCCCCTTTTTTGTTGCTTTTTGTAATGAACGGTAAATAAACAACAACAAAATTTAGAGTGTTCCCATCCCAAGATAAACTTATCTGATTTTTTTAATTCGTTTGAGCGGTTAGCTTCATTTTGCTTCGTTTAGTCTCTTAAGCCCCGTCCAGTCTTGCGGACACTGGTGACTTCCACCCAGACCAAATTCAGTGTCCCACAAACACTCCCTAAATAGTCGGCGGATCCGAGAAAGGTTCCACCGAGTCACGGAGGCAATCTTTTTTGTGTTTTTTATTTGATTTCATTTTATTCTTGCAGGGTGTTGAAGATCAAACTGAGGGTAGCTCTATCTTGCCTACAGAAGTGAATACTACAACCTCTAACGACAAAAACGAGGTCGTGTTTTACTTTTTTTGAGTCTTCGGATTTTTTTCCGTACTTTTTATTATTATGCACACTTATTACTCATTATAACGTGCAAGCACTGTTTCTTGCGGTTTCACCTGGTAAAGGCGCGTTTAGCAATTAGTTTTTTGTGCGTACGCACGGACACGACACGTAAAAAATGGCCACGCGATTTAGAAATCGTGTCGTGTGTGCTATCTTAATGCATTACGGACACGATTAGTTTGCGTACGGGATTTAGAACGACGTTTGTGCGTACGGACGAAAAACTAAATGGTATTTCCGCCTTAAGCGTATACCGTGGGCCCCAGGCTCGTCAGTCCCCCAAGGCCCGGGCTGCACCTGCAGCCTAATCAAAAATGACTACCAGCGCAGACGGATGTTATGTCTGGCTGAAACATCAACGAAACAGTGGATACTGCCATAGGCGCACGTTTGACGTACGTCAGTGTAAACAGTCCTAAGCACAGCACTATGGCACTTCGACAAAAATGGCATTTTTTCTGCAGGTCACTCATCAAGAGTCCAATAGCATTCAGAACATCCCGAAGATCTCGATTGCCCGGAAAGGCACCATCAGTTCGCGGCGTTACTTCGAGATTAAAAAACGATTATCACGCTGCAATAAAGCCGAGCTGAGGCCGAAACGTTCCGCGTGCACTTATGTGTACAAGCCGATGGCACCACCAGACGGCGTCGAAAAACTGCACGCGCTCGTTGGTTTTGGTGGTTTTTTATGTTTTTTTTGTTTTGCTGAAGTTCTGATTGGAAGTCAGTGCACATTCGTCGTCAGGTGTTTTCGGTGTTATGTCCAATCCCAAGAACGCTAGTTCGCCCGTTCCAGCGTGGCTGGTCTTGAAATTTTTGAATTCTGTAATATCTGTAACTTCTGGATCTGTCTGTGTCGCGTTGTTTTTTCTGAATACGTGTGTCCCGCTGACCCGCTGAGTGCTGAGAGCAGAGCAGATCAAAACTGATTGATTGACGCTGATAAACAAATACACACATCAAAAAAAATTTTGATTTTTTGTATTTCGGCCTGGCCAACAACCAACATCATATGCAGAAGATGGGAGGTCTCATCATTGAACCACTTGAGAAAAAAGTTTGTGTAAAAATAAATTAGCTGAAGATAGAATTATCAAACTGAATCAATTGAATCAATCAG
>JASANC010005819.1:0-30856 GCA_030248135.1 Theristus sp. LFF4_11 | reverse complement strand
ACAGTGCACGATCTGAACACGGACCCGTTATTTCAAGCGATCCTAAACGGCACACGCGTCTCCTTGTTCACCGACGCTTTTCGAGTGCTGGAGAGTGGCGCGGCTGACGCTATCGTAGCGAATTTGTCGCCGACACCGAAACGATTGAAGAGATTCTACGCGTCCGTGACACTGCCGACCATGAGCGATCGACTCGCGATCTTGGCTAGCGAGCAGGCGAACGCGGACATTGTTGTTCAGGCGATCCGGTTGGGCACCGTGTACGACGTGCTCACATGGCTCTGTATCATTGCTGTGCTGCTGTTTCACAAGATCAACGGCTTCTTCGTCGAGACACGAACGAAGAAACTGTCTACGCTGCCTAAACCACAGCGTCGCGTCATTCGACGTAGCGCCAAATGGACGGCCTGGACCAGTTTTTCCTGATGATCTTCGCGGCACTGTACCGCGGCGGACTACTGGCTAAGTTGCTCATTGATAGAACACAGTATCCGTTCAACAATTTAGCCGAACTGGCAGACTATCTTGAAGCGGGTCATGGTAAACTGGTCACTGTGGCGGATTATAGTTGGCTCGAATGGGTGATGGACGAAGAACAGACGCTGCTGACAGCAGACGAACGAAAATTGCGCAAAGCACTACAACAGCATCCACCGATCCTTGTTCGGAGTACTCTTGACACTAACGATTTCAAGAAGCACGTTCAGCGCGGCTCGCATGTGCTCGCATTGTACGAGTTCAATGTACGTGAAGATTTGTTATCCCAAAATGAAATGTACCACCATTTCGCTACTCGCGACCTTATTAAAAGAGATTTTTTGCATAATTTTATCCAGAAACAAAATCTTTCCCAATACCACCCACTCAAGGCCAACCAACGCTCGTCCCAGTGGTGCGGCACACGCGTTCTACCGCTGCCGGAACTCGGGATCGAGCCATCGGTGATACTGTTCTCGCGCAACTCTTCACGGGTCACGCCCGCATTAATCGACCGCATCGACGCGGCGATCAAAGCGAGTGGCAGGGTGCCCGAAGTGATTCGAAAACGCTACGAACTGCGTGGTACGGTGACGGATTGTTGCACGCACGAGCAATCGACACCGACCGAATATCGCGCTTGTATTAGAAGGCGCACTGAACGCAACAGAAAGATTCGACCCGTCCACTTTATGCAACACGTCGGTGCGTATTTTCTGCTCGGCGGAGCTGCGCTAACCGGCGGTACTGTGCTTATGATTGAATGGACGACGGTGTTGTTGAGGGATAAGCTGTTCGCTTGACTTAAAGGCCCGTTTATACCGAACGTATGCGCATACGACACGGCACGTCACGTCACCTCAGGTCCCATGTTATTGCATACTGCCGTTCATACAGACGTAAGCATGTACGGCACGTCACGTCACTTTGGTCTCGTGTTATTGCAAACTACCGTTCATACCTAACGTACGTCGGCGTACGTCTGCACAGGCCTTTAGAAATCTTGCATTAACAATAGGAACCCTGCCCTTTAACATATTGAATTCGTGAACCGGTTGAAGACTGCGATCAGTCACCCGATTCACGTGACTCGTTTCATGCTCTGCGGTTAATCCAGTGTCATTTTTTTGTATTGGGGCACCGATTGGCTTTATTTTGGTAATGGCTTGAAACTGGGTTTAATCAACTGTGTTGACCACATTGCGTGGAATCTTGATGTCAATGACTTTCGGATTGTTCAATAATTGTTGTTGTGAGTTGGTGGATGGCGGCACTATCCACCCTGGGATGAAAAGTGGGTAGTCAACACCTGGTTTTTTTTGCAGAAAAACGTCGGTTTTTTGCAGAAATTTTGGACCGTTTGCAGAATTTTTTTTGCAGATTTCTGCAAATTGCAGAAACAGATTTGCATACAAACTTTGGTTCTGCAATATTCAATTTGTGCTTGGCGCTTGACTGAAATTTCACATCAACATGAAACAGCTGTTTTTTGTCAAAAAACAGCTGTTTCGGTGGTTGCTGAAGCGCAATAATTGGCGTTTTGTTTCACCTTCGTAAATAAAATCGGGGTATTTCGAATTCGAAAAATAAAACAGAATGAGATCAAATCGAATTATTGTCTGCTGTTAGGCTTTCTGTTTGGAATTAGAATGAAGTGATCCATCATCCACACAACAGAAGATGCAAAAATAAAACATTGGCGGAGGTACGGTGCGCAAGTTTGTCGTCGAGCTGGTTGAGAATCTCAGCAACCTATTCGAAGACGCGCACATAGAGATGTCAAGAGAAAAAAAAATTTCTATTTTTTTCTTTAAAAAAAAAAAAAATTTTTAATTTTTTTTTTAAAAATGAAAGTTGTTCAGAATTTTTCAGGGAGTCCGAATATCACCATCTGAGGAGCCACCGACTTACCATATGACCCCCACTCATATGGGAGGAGGGTGAAAATTTCAGACTTGGTTTCGGCGACCCCATTTTCCCACCGACGACATCACGTCTCGTGTTTTGCCTCTCAATTCACCTCAAATAACACGGAAACAAGTTTAACAACAAACCGGTGTGATCATGCTGACGACACGAGGCGAAACAGCAACGAGCAACCAACGAAGTTACGCTTGCAGTGGCAGCCAGTGCAATTTCGACCTTTCGAGATCCTGAAAAACGATGCGTAAATGTGAGTTCTCTGCTTCTATCTCACCTTAGCGACATCGGAATTTGTTGAACTAGCCTTTGCGACGCTCAAGTACTTCAATGCGCGAGTCGATCATCACTCACCAAGGCTGAAAACAGTCGATAAATCGATCCAGAATACCACCTGCAGCGTTGAAGACTAAGTGACAAGGTAAAGTCAAAGAAAATTTTTGTTGAACTTTCGAAAAATTATGCCAAAAACGGCATTTTCAGGGCACATTAAAGAAAAAATTTCAAAAATTTTTAATAAAAAAAATAAAAAAATGCTCATTTTTTTTACTTTTTTTTAAAAAAAAAAATTAAAAAATTTTTTTTTGACCCTTACATCTCTAGTGCGCGTCTTCGAATAGGTTGCTGAGATTCTGGACCAGCTCGACGACAAACTTGCGCGCCGCTTTTCCGCCAATGTCTTATTTTTGCATCTTCTGTTGTGTCGTGTGGATGATGGATCACTTCATTCTAACACCAAACAGAATGCCTTACAGCAAACAATAATTTTCGATGTGATCTGATTCTGTTTTATTTTTCAAATTTGAAACACTTTGATTTTATTTACGAAGGCAAAACAAAACGCCAATCATTGCGCTATAGCAACCGCCGAAACAGCTGTTTTTGACAAAAAACTATTTGAAATTTCTTCCATGTTGATGTGAAACTTCAGTCAAGCGCTAAGCACAAAATGAATATTGCAGAACCAAAGTTTGTATACAAATCTGTTTCTGCAATTTGCAGAAATCTGCTAAAAAGTTTCTGCAAACGGTCCAAAATTTCTGCAAAAAACCGACGTTTTTCTGCAAAAAAAAACCCAGGGGGGTACACCCCCCCCCAGAGCACCCGAGACCTTCGCGTGGGGGGGGTGGGGGGGTCACGCGACACCCACCCCCCAAAACCTGACCAGTACCGTGGGCCCAAAACAATTTTCGAAGGGGGGGGGGGGTAGAGATGTCAAGAAAAAAAAATTTTCTATTTTTTTTCTTTTTTTTTAAATTTTTTTTTAAATGAAAGTTGTTCAGAATTTTTCAGGGAGTCCGAATATCACCATCTGAGGAGCCACCGACTTACCATATGACCCCCACTCATATGGGAGGAGGGTGAAAATTTCAGACTTGGTTTCGGCGACCCCATTTTCCCACCGACGACATCACGTCTCGTGTTTTGCCTCTCAATTCACCTCAAATAACATGGAAACAAGTTCCACAACAAACCGGTGTGATCATGCTGACGACACGAGGCGAAACAGCAACGAGCAACCAACGAAGTTACGCTTGCAGTGGCAGACAGTGCAATTTCCACCTTTCGAGATCCTGAAAAACGATGCGTAAATGTGAGTTCTCTGCTTCTATCTCACCTTAGCGACATCGGAATTTGTTGAACTAGCCTTTGCGACGCTCAAGTACTTCAATGGGCGAGTCGATCATCACTCACCAAGGCTGAAAACAGTCGATAAATCAATCCAGAATACCACCTGCAGCGTTGAAGACTAAGTGACAAGGCAAAGTCAAAGAAAATTTTTGTTGAACTTTCGAAAAATTATGCCAAAAACGGCATTTTCAGGGCACATTAAAGAAAAAATTTCAAAAATTTTTAATAAAAAAAAATGCTCATTTTTTTTTTTTTTTTTTTAAATTAAAAAAAAAAATTTTGACCCTTACATCTCTACGCGCACAGTGTTCTCAAGGCTGCCAAAATATTCTACCTTCTGAGATAGATCGATCTGAACAGCTGCTGGCGTACGGAAATGCCGATCTGCTGCATCTGCACTAGTTTTGTTCATCAATTTTGCCGGGCAAGGGCAGTATCGCTGACGAATGGAAACGATTCAAATGCGAACGAATTCAATTCCCTGGTCCGAGTATAACTGCAGGCAAGCATGCAGTATCTGGGGATGAAAACAAAGAGGCGATACAAAATCAAACCGAACACCTTTGCACCTTTGAGAACGTCGAACCGACCGAAGTCATCGCTTTGATTGCGAAATTTGTGCAATGAGGGTTTTCATTTGATATTGATTGTGTTGTTGTTAGGTTGAATGATTTGAAACGAATGATTGCTGATTTGTTTGGTTTGGCAATCTGGTTTGGCTTTGGTGTTTTTTCTGAATCTTTAAAAATTCTGCGGTAAAACGATGCAATTGGCAATTGCAACTCTGAGCATCGTTAAGAATTGATGATATTAAAAAAAAAAAACGACATTAAACAAGCACAAAAACCATTTTCGTCATGTTTTTGATATTTGCAGAAACCAAATTTCATTTGCAGAAATTTTTTATCAAATTTCTGCAAATTGCAGAACCGAATTTTTGAAAAAAAAACCTAGGTCAACACCAGTTGCGCGATCGGCCAAATCACCACATGCATAATTTTGCTATTCGTTTATGTTTCTCTGCTGTCCCCGTTATTACAACACAGTTCATTTTTGGAACGTATATTTTTTCCTCAACCCTGCATAAAAGGAACTATCATTTGGTCCTCCGCGAGATCACAAACACATCCCCTGCTCCACGACACAACGCAGAATTTGTTGTGTTGGCAGTCAAGTTCAAACCTGGTAGTCAGCTAAACGGCTAAACCTCACTTCTATCATTAGCTAAACGGCTAAACCTCACTTCTATCATCAACTAAACGGCTAAACCTCACTTGCACTTCTATCATCAGCTAAACGGTTAAACCTCACTTCTATCATCAGCTAAACGGCTAAACCTCACTTCTATCACAAAAACCTCATCCTCTGACGATCAAAGTAACACACAAAGGTCAAATGAAGCATCAACACGCTGATGATCATCCACACCAAAAAAGCCAATAGTTCATCCGTTCTGTTCGAAACCGAACTCAGAATACCAATCAAAAAACGCCCATTATTAACTAAAACACACAAAGACAATAAACCCAATCAAACAAAACAACGCCGCCCACGCCGCCGCTCACCACCATCTTGCTGGCGTGTCCGTATGCACCCAGCTCAGCGATCGTCGCTGCCGCCGCCGCCGCACTCGACGGCAGTTCCACCTTGATCGGGCGACTGCGTTTCGCGCCCTTTGGCGGCGTGTCCTCGTCGACGCCGGCGTACTCGGGCATCAACGTGCGATGTTTCGCTTTCAGATGGCGAATGGCGCGGCAGATGTTGAACGGCACATGCAGCGGATAGGACATGCGACACAGCAGACACTCGACCGTGCTCGGATTGATGAACTCCATGCAGCTGCAGAAATACATGCAAAAAAATGTGGAACTGGTGATGAATACTGGGGTTGGTAGGATTTGTCTCGTCTGGCAGACTTTTTTGCTGACTCATCTCGTCTGGTGGACAACCGGTCTCTCGACTCTCAGACGCGTGAGATTTTCGGTCTGTCGAGCCTCATGGAAACCGAAACCTAGCGAATCAGGTGTTTGTTGATGTTGCACTTTGCGTCTGAAAACCCAACCTTTCGAAGATTTTACCATCTGCTCAGTAAGACTAAAAAACAATAGAACCTCCAAATCCAAGCACGCTTCCTCTTACTAAACGAAAGGCTTAGTGACTTAGATATTCAAAAAAATCGGATCTCTTTCCAAAACAATGTTTTCACGGTTTCCAATAATCCTGCTTTTGTCCCCCCCCCCCACTCACCCATCACTGACGCGCTCCAAGCGCGCCCTGCACAGCTCGTACTGAATGTCGTGCAGTTTCGCGGGATGCTTCGAACGGAAATGCCGGATGGCGCCGGCCGATATGACGGCGGCCATGATGTCGCCGTTGCACAGTTTACAGCGCCAGTGGCACTCGGTCAGCGGGGCGACGAACGCCGAGTCGATTGGCGCCGCTTGTCTGTGTGGGTGGAGAGAATGGGCAAAAATATGCAGTCGTAACTCTATAACATATCCAACCAGAGCTGATTGGCGGAGGCATGCATTGCTATGCATGGAATTGCTGTGAAGGCGGAGTTTGGCTTGCATGGAATGCACGCATCAGTCAGCATAGAACCAATCAGCTATAGTTGGATATGTTTATACAAACTGTTTATCCAAGTCACATGCACCCAGCTTCAAGAACGGCGTTTTACTTCAAAATTTCAAAAAAAAAACCGCAAGCACCTGAGCGCCGGCATGATGAACTGTCGTTTCAGTCGTTTCTTGCGTCCGAGCGTCATTCGACTGTTCGCATAGGCGTCCGGCCCGACCGGCTCGGCGCTGCTCGCTTGTATGTCTGAATTTCGGGAGTCTTCTAAAAAAATTTCTGTCGGGAAACTTTTTATCACAACTTGCGACTCTAATCTACAGATCACACCAGCAGACCTGCGTGCGACGGCGTGGGAAAAGTGGGGAGAGCAAGCGGTGCCGTGCGCATGGGTGCGTCTCATCGTCTCAAAATATGATCAAATTTCATTACGTCTCGAAAAGATCGCTGCAGACTGTTCAAAAAACCACACGTTCTGCCATGTTCCTGAATTTGTCACACTACTCAAGTTCGCAAGTGTTTTGAGTAAAGCAGAATAATGGCACGGAATGTCGAAACCGCTTTTTAACCTGTCGCCTGTTTTGCAGAATACAGATCTCGCGAAACAACGAAGAACGGGATAGGAGTGGCAAGAAAAAACACATTTGACCACAAATGGTGTATTTTGACTTCCAACACCAAACCCGATACATTCCTTCTTTTCTTCCTTCCTATTGTAATTCAATTTTTCGCATGCTGTGTATTCTGCGAGCGAACAAAGTGACAGATTAAAATAAAACGAACTGTACCTTTTTCATTTCCATTAATCTCAGCCGGCGACAGGGAATCGTCTGCCATGCGCTTATGCACCCCATCCAACATTGACTCGATCGTCCTAAGAGCAGAAAACAACAACAAACAATGTATCAGGATCGACAGCGACAAGTTGAAGGGCTCTATTAGTATAGCGGATGTTTCGATCAAACGCATCAGATTGAAACGACGTCATGCTCTCAAGCACGTCATTTTAACTAATCTGTGAGATAAGCCAAACTGAAACTCTGGTGTCTGTGCATTACAGACGTGCGTTTATAAAGCAATTTACGTCACTGCTATTCGAGACACGTTTGAATAAGAAAATTTGAGGCGCATTCATGAAGCAGTATTTACCGACGCGCAGCTGTACTACAACACTAAATACCGCTTCGTGAATGCGCCTTTACTATCCTTGTGATACAAGAGACATCAAAATCACAAAACTGACAAATCCACCAAACAGTCAAAATCAGACGCACAAACGAAATCACAAAGATGAAATTCGAAACTCACGAAAATTTCGCGTCGAATTTGCCGACATACAGATGGCGTTCATCCGGGACTTTGATGTCAAAATTGACGCCATCATATAAGTCGGTCAATCGAGCGTTCCAGACCAACTCCTGCACGCACAGGTGACACCGCGGCACGTGAACGTCTGCCGAATGCAGCTGCGAACGAAACACGAAAACATACGAAATTGGTACAACAGAAAAGGAGACACACTTTTATGGAAAATGTGAAAATGAATTAGAATTGTGGAATTAGAACAATTCGCAGAATGAAATAAACGCAATGAGTCTGCAAAAAAGGAAACAGTTTCTCAATGTTCCCGTTGTCTTGCGAATAAGAATCACAACAATAAGCAATTGAGAAACACGGCTGCAGAACTTGAAGTGACTGCAGCCAATCAGCACCTTGCGTACAAAATACACATTGCGAACGAACGATAGATAATTTGGTCGAAGAAAGCAGAAAAAACAAAAAAACAAAAGCCACGAACGTTACCTGTTCAAAATGCGCTGCAAGCGACTCAGTTTGTAGTAGTGTTCCACACCAGATACACTGTAACAAGTGCTCGTGCACTCGCAGCACCTGAAAATCGGATGTTTTTTTTTGATACATCACAGTTTCTTCTCATCAGCATTTCTGAACGCAGCTTTTTTGATAAACGCATGCCACTTTTTGGCGCTTATGAACGATCTGGATGAAAAATTCCAAATGGAATCAATGAAAATTGTGCAAAATCACGTTCCAGCATTCGCATGACGAGAAAGTTTTCAGACTTTGAGATGAACCAATCAATATCTTGCACTGGTATAACGAGAACGAGCAACCAGCAACAGATCCAAGCGGAAAAGTTTTTTGGGCCGTTTTCTGAGTCTGACTATTCAACCAATTATATCGATCGTCCACATCGGAATTCTTGAAAACTCAACGGTAGCTAGTGGCGAGCTCAAAAACTCCTAAAAATCTATTTCCACGCCAAATCGAAACGGTCGCCAAACCTGTTCCCACTGCACGGCCTTTTGGTCAGCGGACAGCGTTGCAGTGGCGCTGTTGTTTGACAGCACCACAAAATCATCCGTCGACAATGGTTTCTGACGTGATTTCGATTTTAATACGCCATCTGCTTCATCTTCCTCCTCTTCTGCAGTATCTTCTGTCTGGCTGAAACGAACATGAGATTTGTTGAAAGATTGCAATCTCAGATTTCTCAAAATCGGCATACCCTCGTGTTCATAAATCAATAATTCTTTTTCATTTTGCTATATTTCGACTGTGCCATCAGTTTTTTGGCCTTTTCACACGCGTTTTTTTTGGCTAAGAATCGGCTTACAAATTCTCTTCTTACTCAAACGAACCATTGATGTGCTGGGAATCAGATTCCTTCTGCAACTCGAAGGTGACAAAAAATGACATTGTACATTATGTTATCAACCCGATATGAATTCCTCGGGCGCTGAAATTTGCAATTTGAAAGACGTCAGTGAGAAAGTGCCGTGGTGACATTCCACAACGAACCTTTTTGCAATAAGAGCAAGCCAATTGCCGGAGCAGTCATGAGAGGCGGGATGCCACGCGCGGAAGTGACGCACAATGTGAATCACCTGTGAAGATCAGTAAAAATGGTTCGATTCCACATTTTTGCTTTTTTTTGTTTCACCAAATTTTTTTCTTGCTTCAATATTTCGCTTCTGAAATAGTGGTTGTGAGCTCCGTTATCAAGCACAACATGCGGAACTTTATGTTGCTTACCAAAACTGTGTTGAAAAATCAGCTGATGTGTTGACATAAAAACTGATAACAAAGGAGAAACTACAGAACCCAGCAAATCACGTCAAGCGGTTTGTTAAAATAAAAAAAGCACACAAAAAAAATTCGACAGAAAATATGAACATAGTCACAGCCAAATACAGACACAAACACGGATGAAATACCAAAAAAATTTCGAATAAAATCCACCAACTGTGCTTTCATAGATAAACTGCTAGCTGGCATGCAATAAAACCTCAAAGTTCACCTCAAACTTTTTATTCAACGAAATGACAGTGTTGCACAGTCCACAGCGAGCGTGCATTTTGTCGACCAGGGTCACCGGCACACGGTGGCCCAGTTTTTCGAGCATTTTTCGCTTCAACGCGTGGTTCAACTCAGACAGCGACATCTCCACGACGTTCACCTGGAGAAATTCACAGGAAAAAGTGCGCGAAAAAACATTTCCGCACATCAAAACTTCACGTCGCATACCTACTGCGAAGACTGTTTTGAATGAATGCAACAAAAGAATCACCATTGAATTCTTCATTGAACAATTGAATGCTGATTTCAATCAATTCTAATGCCAGTTCTTATAATAATACTACATAATACATCTCACGTCTGCATTGTCTTCTGTGACCCACTGTTTCAGCCACACATGACATCCGTCGGTGCTGGTCATCATTTTTGATTGGGCTCAGCCCGGGCCTTGTCATACTGACGAGCCTGGGTGGAGCGCGCGGTATACGCTTCCCAGGCGACACCGCAAGAAACAGTGCTTGCACTAGTTGTGATAATAACTGTTCTGATCCAATCAAGCCACCCACCCTGACTTTGCTGATGCGCCTCGTATACGGTCGCGCGTTGCGTCGTCGCGCGTGCACGTGATGCTTCGACGTTTCAATCGTAACGACGTTGCGATCATCGCGCGAGCTCGCACCACCGCGGTAAGCCGCCTTTGCGCGGAATTTCCGTCTCGTCGCCGACAGAGGATTCGCGAAGAAATCGCCGATGTTACTCTTGGCGAGTCCTTTGAAACCGCCGCCCGACTGCAGGCTCCGCTGTTCCGACGCCAATTTCTTGCGTAACGCGATCAGATCGACGCTGGCGAAGCGTTGCTCGAGAAACTGCAAACTTGGAGAAATTGACGGTTCGGGTTTTGTTTCGCTTCGACTGTGCGGCTTTTACCCAGAGCGTGAAATGTTTCTGGAACGGTAAACAGAACATCACGGGCACCCCAATACTAAAACAAACAAACAAACCACCCCCCCCCCCCAAAACACGCACATCGGAATGTTGCTCAGACAAATGCTTCGAGACTAGCGTGTCGTGTAGCACGATTTCACCACAAATGCCGCAGCAGAGATGTTGCGAATCAAGAAACGAGAATTCGATGTCACTGGAAAAAAGGTTGAAAGAGCCGTCCATATTTGCATTTTGTCTCAAAAAAGCATCGTTTTGTCAACCAGTGATGGCAGAACACCATTTTTCGCCCAAAAGCTGCCAAAGTGTCTCAATAAAAAATCGGAAACAGAATAGCAGTCTCGAACAAAAATTGCGTATCATAACACAAAACTTGACGTTGACGAAAACAAAAAATGAAAATTTGAAACAAAAAAATCACCACAATCTCGGCAGTTCGTCCTCGTCAGTTTTCGTTTGTCGAGCTTTTCGCCCACGTTCGGCCGGCATTCGAGCCGACGAGCGCCGCTTTGAAGACTAAAATAATTGGGCGTTTCGGTTTTTATTCGATTTTTATATTTATTATTTATATACTTATTTTTTCGCATCGGTTCCGGAAACCCTAAGGTACCAAACTACGGCGGAAACTCGGAAACGGGCAATACTGCACAGAAATTTGTCAAAAATTTTGGCTCAATCGAACAGCAACAGATCACCTGACGAAAACCTACAAGACGAAAGATATGACTGTTTCAGTTTTGCTTTGTCTGATTCATTGACAAAAAAAGTAAACTGCCTTCATTTCTAACAAACAACGATTCATTTGAACACTGGTCCCTGTCTGAGTTGATTAGGGGTGGGTCGGTATAAAAAACGGTTTTTTTCGGTATAAAAAACGGTATAAAAAACGGTTTTTTAAACCAGCGCCAAAAAAGGGCCAAAATATCTTACCGATATTTTACCGCGTAAATTTTGGTTTTTTTCCGGTTTTTTATACCGCCGAAGGACCCAAATTTCAATTTTTGAAATCACTCAAAATGCACTGTATTCCGCATATCCATTTCAATTTTCATTTTTGCCACTTCATAACTTGATGTTCTGGAGAACACAATTCACGCTCTTGGTATAAATAAAGCACCCTGAGACCCGTGCCTCTCCTTCCATGTCCCATCTCGGTCGACCGCCAATGGGCTGGCTCTGGTCGGCGTTCGCTTTATTTTCCAGCTTTGTTCTTTGTTTATCTGTTCAAGTTTGGTCTACATGGCAATGTTGTGTTTCGTAGTTTAACAGCTTCACGCTTTTTCGCCTTTAAATCTGCCGCTTGCGCTTTTTATGCTAGTTCTTTTGTTGACAAAGTGAAGAAACTGATACAGCAAAGATTTGGTTATTTTTCAGAATTCGGTTGAATTTTCAACAATAAACGAGAAATGCCGCGATATTTATTAAGTCAAATTTCTTGAAATTTTGTGTCTTTGAACTCGGAAATTGCTCAAAGTTTTGTTGGTGATGTCTTCGTGCTGTTGTACTGGTGATAGTGACACGAATATCCATCTGATTTTTTTGCTCTTTCAATTTTGTTCTTGGTTCACTTCTTTCGTCTGTGCGGGTTCGTGATTCTTTTTGTCTTTCGGTGATCTTTTGTGTTTAGAAATGCGGTAAAATTGTTGTGCAGTTACATATCTCTCGATCGTGTCAGTTCAATTGATTTGCATGTATCACATTCCTTGCTGTTGCACATGTCAATCTGTCTTGCGTTAGCTTTTTTTTGTTTTAAACTCGCATCTGATAATTTTTCTGATGCTGCATTCTCTCTAAGCGCCACCGATTCAAATAAAATCAAGATTGGAATACGTTTCCATTGAAACACACACAGTTTCTGGCTAGAATTGTGGTCTTTTACTCATTATTCAGCGGTTTGCGTAAAATCAGAGTACCAGAAATTGTCGCAATCACAGGATTCTTCAGATACTGGGTCGGTAAAAAAACTGGGTATAAAGAACCGGACGCGGTATAAAAAACCGTTTTATATACATGGATTTGAAAAAAAACCGTTTTTTACCACCCCTAGAGTTGATTGATGGATGACTTGCTGATGGATGGATAACCAACTAACTGCAGTCGAACTCTAAATTATGGGCAATTAGCCGATTGTTGTTGTTGTTCATTACAGGTGGGAAAGGTAGCCAGTCACGCAATTTGGCCGATCGAGCGGGCTCGGTCGGGTGCGGACGCTGTGTAGAAGCTGAATTGGCCGATTGGTCGATGGATCACGTGATACATGCTTTTTGTGCAGGGAGGCAATGCTGAGGAGACAGACGTATCCTGCAGAGAAAGCATGCATCACGCGATCACCAAACAATCAGCTGACCACCTTTAATTTAGAGTTCGACTGTGACTGGATGGTAGACTACACTGCCAAAACAGAACAAAAAGAGGCTTTCTCTCATTCTCACACCAACACCAACCAACCCTCCTCAAGCGATCGCGATCGATCGACGCAACCGACTCCAAGACGGGCGGCGCGTCCGGATCGTCGTCGTCATAATACGCCGACGATTCGACAGTCTCCTCAGCGACCTCAATGTAAGCATCGTCGTCATCGTCGTCGTCGTCCGTGTCTCGATCCACGCTCTCCACCTCGCTGCTGTTCGCGAGCGAGTTTTCCGGCGACGCCGGCATCTCCAACTGCGGCGGCCCATCGAGATCGTCATCATCATCATTCAGCTGTTGTTGGTGGTGCGCGTGCGCGTCGTTTTCGTTCTCCATTTCTTCGTTCACATCATCTTCATCATGAATTTGCTCAAGCTCAGCAGCCGACGACGATATCCCATCTTGTTCGGAGTTTGCTTCATCCTCCTCCTCTGCTTGCTCATGTCGTTGTTCTAATTCCATGACAATGATTTTGCGATTTTCAATTCTGCAATTCAGTTCAGACAGGGTTGTTAAACAAAAATCTATTTAAAAGTGATTAAAAAACCGTGAAGCTTCATGAGTCACGGAATGGGAATGGGAGAATGTGAAATCCGAATCCAATAAGACAAAACTCAGCCCATTTGCACCAATTCACGCAGGCGTATGTTCAATTGCGGCTCTCTCATTGCGTCCTGAGAAGCATAGTTGTTCTAGGGGGGGGCCTGGGGGGGGGGGGGCCGGCCGGCCCCACCCAAAAAAATTTCGAATCTATCTCTATCAAACAGGTTTTTTCGGCTCAGCTATTATCTATCAAAAAAAATTTCTCAGCCAGCTATCTATCTGAAAATTTTTGTCTTCGAAAACATAAAATGAGTCAATTTTTGACCAAAATTGACCATTTTTGCTCGTAATTCTTGAAAATTTCGCTAATTTTAGGTAAAATACGCGTTTATACTTGATTTTTAGTGTATTTTTAGCATTATTTTGCTGTTTTTATAGCTTTTTAGCGTTTTAGCTATCTATCTATCAAATTTCAAAATTTTGACCGGCCCCCCCCAAAGTCACATGGCCCCCCCCGCGGCCCCCCCCAAAATTTTCCAGCTATCTATCTATCAAGAAAATTTGCTCCAGCTATCTATATCGGCCCCCCCCAACCCCCCGGCTCTGGAACAACTATGCCCCCCCCCCCCATTAAAAAACGGTGAAATACCCACATCACGAAAGCTCGAATCTAATTATCTACATGAACTTGTTTTCGCAAGACCCAACGACCAATCCCGCACGATCCACCCCCCCCCCCCCCTCACCCCCCCCCAACCCCTCGGCTCTGGAACAACTATGCTGAGAAGAGTTGCAGCCCGCTCATTGCGGCCCGTTTGATTGCGGCCCCGAGAATTCGGGCTCGGACAATTCCGGCCTGGCGAATGTTTCTCGAGCAACAGTAAACCACCTGTGCCGTTTTTCGTGATTTTCGATGAATCCAAAATCAAACAAATCACGGCAAAACAGTTTTTTTCAAAAACTCACGTTTCCAAAGAGCCTTTATGTAAAAGGCTTGGCTTAGGTAGGAGCATAGTTGTTCTAGGGGGGGCCTGGGGGGGCCGGCCCCCCCCCAAAAATTTTTGAATCTATCTCTATCAGATAGGTTTTTTCGGCTCAGCTATTATCTATCGAAAAAATTTCTCAGCCAGCTATCTATCTAAAAAATTTTGTCTTCGAAGACATAAAATGAGTCAATTTTTGACTAAAATTGACCATTTTTGCTTGTAATTCTTGAAAATTTCGCTAATTTTAGGTAAAATATGCATTTATACATGATTTTTAGTGTATTTTCAGCATTATTTTGCTGTTTTTACTCCCAGCAGTTTATCGGTCGTTCTGGGGAAAACTCGTCGAGCCGGAAACGTCCGGACCGGAAATATTCGGGCGGGAATCGTCCGGGCCAAAAATATTCGGGCCGGAATTGAACGGGACGCAACTCTTCGGGCCAGAGGCCGCAATGTTACCAAGAAAAACGGGCAAAGAAGAAGAAACCAGTAAAGAGCGTGAAGTTAACTGTAATTAACGCCCTATATGTTTTGTGACTTATGTAGGCCAACCAAAAAAACAAAAATGCCGATTTTTTTTTAATTCGAAAAACTTTCCTCTAATATGCTCTGAAAACCTCAATTTTGGCACAATTTTTCGAAAGTTTAACAAAATTTTTCTTTGATATTACCTCGTAAAACCGTCAGCAGCAGTCCATTTTGGACCGTTTTACCGACTGATTTCAGGCTTCAACAACATCTGCGATTAAGTTTTTAAGCGTCCCAAAGGTTGGCTTACCATTTCCGGTGCAGATAAGGTGACGATTCGTCTCGCAATCTAAATTTGAGCGTCTGAGCTGCTCCGTTTGCAAGCGTTACGTTGTCTGGTTGCTGTTTCGTGTACTGCCGTCGCGACACATCATCAGAATTGATCGAATTTCAAGCCGGTATGTGTATTTTCACTTGGGCTGGGGACAATTAGTGACGTTATGACGTTATGGTGGTCAAAACACAAAAAGAGGTATGGTAGCGGTTTGGAAAAGGGGTAAATGAGGTCACTGGAAAGTTCCGTCATACGGGAGTCATTCGGGAGCAGTACCGAAGACGAAGGGGGGTGGGGGGGGGTACACCCCCCCAGAGCATCCGAGACCTCCGCGTGGGGGGTGGGTGGGGGGGGGGGGGGTCACGCGACACCCACCCCCCAAAACCTGACACTGGACCATCCACACCATCCCGTGTTTTCAATACGTTTCCGAAGTCCAGACATAAGTGTTTTGATGAGCGGTCTTCGCCATTTAGCAGAACTGAACTTTGCCAGCTGGCAGAACCTGAAACTATTTTCAGATAAGTGTCTTTGGGAAATAAGGGTGACGGGCCGGGCCGGGCCGACGACTTGAGGTGCATTCATGAAGCAGTATTTAGTGACCGTGTAGCTATGTTTTAACACAGCTACGCGTCACTAAATACTGTTTCATGAATGCCGCTTTAGTTTCCGTTTTGCATAGTTTTAATTGCACACGAGCAATTTCAATTTGGCAGTTTTCGGCCCACCCTTTAATTTTTATGTAGCTTTAATATTCCTTTCAATCACACGTCTTTGTGCTGTGTGCGCAACACACGCTTCAACAGTCATCACTGACATTGACGCCCGCAACCATAATGGACCGGCGTTCAAAGAAATCATCTTTGAAAAACTCAAAGCCACATAAAACTTTATTGTTTGTTTTATTGTCTTTCATGTTTCACTTTCTTCCGACGACCAATTCATTTTTCAAGCGTTCTGTTTTCTAACTCCAAGCTTTATTTTGCATTTTGTATTTTTCCTATTCCCCTTTTCATAGTTGCGTCACTCAGTCGATCAGTTGCATAAGTTAAGAAATGAATTTCCAGTTTTCTGGTTTTTGGAATCACTGAGGTTGAACAATCTGTCACTGTTTCCCAACTTATGTTTGTCCTAATTCTTGTTGCATGGTTTGAAACGCGTGTGACTTCGCCGTGGCGAGAACGAATTTTTACTTCTTGAGTGACATTGAAAATCTTTCAAAGTTAAGTTAGAACGAAGTGGCTCAACAGAAAAACCAGCACAACGAACGAATTCTACTTTTCATTTTTCCACTGGTTGTTTGCTGTTTTTTCAAGTTGAGTTTATTTATACGGAGGAATTCAAAGCACCACCCTTCTCACTGCAGAGAGAAAGGAATTTCTGCTTTCGAAATCTTCCGACCATGACAAGAGGTGCGCTACTTTTCGCATTCATGGCAGTCGCTGTACGTAGAGTGCACTGCTGCATGGGAGGACTATTGCCTACCAGTGGAGACAACGGAATGGAACAACAACCAGGAGTGGAAATGTCTGATTTGGCAGTTGCCCAGGCAGTGATCGAACTTGGACCGTACAACGGCCCGATTGGTATAATCTTTTCTTTCAGACCTGCGACTCAATGAGGTTGTGGACGTGAAAGAAAACTAGTTTCAATCTTTATGTGGTAATTCAAAATAGTCAAAGTGACCCGGCCTTATTTAGGGAACTCGGATCGTTTTGCTAATTTTGAATTCCCGCGTCGTGCATGAGACTGCTTACCGTAAAGTCTTGCATATAAGATCTCCTTATATAAATTTGAAAATCAAAAATTTCTGAAAAAAGTGGAATTTCGTGTGACAACCTCATAAGTGGGAGGAGGTCTTATTAAGCGAACATTACGAATTTCGGGCCTTATAAACGGGGTAGGATTTTGACCAAGTCAAAATTTTGAATTTTTTGGTTTCCCGCCGTGTGACACTCCGCCCACTTTTGGGTGGGGGTCTTATAGGTGGGAGGAACCTTATATGCAAGACTTTACGGTATACATTGTACATCTATGCTCGCATTGAGATGCGGGACCAAAACAAAAGATATTATATTGCATGAGCAACTTCTTTTTACAAGTTTTTTTGGGATAAAAGGGTTGAAAAAAGTGACATTTCAGAGCCGTTCAGTGATCCGGAGGACATCAAAACACAACTACGCGAGCACAATTGCACGGACTATTGGCGGGCAAGCGTGACGATTCGCGATCGATTCTGGCAGGCGTCCCTCTTAGCGCCGGACAAGTGTCCGCAAAGCACAAAAGACCAACAACCATACGGTATGTAGTGTGAGTTTGTTTGAACGTGTCGGTCCGAAATGACGCCATATGCTCTAAGGCATACACGCAGATCATGTGACAACGATGACCCAGAGTTTCCGTTTAACACGGATCATTCCAACATTCCCTTTCGCGTGTGAAAATCAAACACGAACGGGGATGAACCAAAATGAAACCGTGTGTTTCAAAAGCGACTATCGTCATGAGTCGTTCGACACGTTCGAATGAAAATGGTCGAACCCATTTCGTATTTTTAAATTGTAAATTCACACTTTATATCACAATTTTAGAAATGCCTGAGAGCAAATTGCGCGACCAAATTGCAAAGCGACTATGCGTCGACTTTCGAATGGTGAAACCGGACGTTTACGAGAAAGTCTTTGGAGCAGGCGAAGTGGCCCGCTGGAGCGCTCTTTGCAAGGCGCTCGGCATTCCGCCGGTCTTCGAACGGCGAAGTAAGTGCAAACGCGACTGGATTAGCACAGGGGATGCGGTTGAGTTGAGCGGAGCACCGGGGCATGCGTCTATGCATGCGTGGCGAAACCGTGAGCAAACATACAGCGATTTCATGCCTCCCAAACATCTTATTATCTAAAAATGCGGAGGACGCATATAAAAGGAGGAATATGGCTTTGTGTAAGCAGTGAGAAACTTTTTTGCTTCACAACTATTTTCAAGTTTCTGATGTGGTACACACGGATACAAGTACATAAGAGCCATATTTTTGCGCCGTTTATTCACTATTTCGGTTGCACATGTACTTTGTAGACAATTAAAACTTCAACATTTGCGGTATTTCAGGCATTTAGCGACCACTAAAACCACTAAAATAACGATCAGACTTCAGATCGCTGATACTGGTTTGCCCAGGACAAAGTGTATCGCAGAGGCATTAGGGAACGCAAGGTCTCATTTTGTGGCAAAGGCAACGACTCACGGGACAGACCTAGGTTTTTTTTCAAAAAGTCGGTTCTGCAATTTTTTACCAAATTTCTGCAAATGAAATTTGGTTTCTGCAAATTTCAAAAACACGACAAAAATGGTTTTTGTGCTTGTTTAATGTCATTTTTTTCGCTCTGAGCATCATTTCTCAACGATGCGCAGAATTGCAATTGCCAATTGCATCGTTTTACCGCAGAATTTTTCAAATATTCAGAAAAAGAACACCAAAACCAAACCAGATTGCCAAACCAAACCAATCACCAATCATTCGTTTCAAATCATTCAACCTAATTCAGAGACTTCAAAGCGTTGCTGCAGATAAGCACATAAGCTTTATTGTTGATGACGTACGCACAGCTATATAGGTACATACCAGTGACAAAAAGGTATTGTCTTCCGTTGATTTTCACCCTCCTCCCCCAGTTCCAAAAAACCCGAAGGTACCAAAGTCCTGTGGATTGTTGTAGGAGGAGTGTGGATATTGGCTGAACCGTCCGTTCCGTGAGCCATTGCGTTCGCGACGAAAAGGGGACATTGCCTTCGCCACAAGAAGAGAACATTGCCTTCGCCAATGCATGCATCTGCGCAACGCTTTGTCCATGGTAAAGCAGTGTCAGTGATCGAAGATGTAATCTTTAATTTGGTAGTTTTATGTTACTATTTGCTCGAAATTCATCGAATGTAATAGTTTCGTTTGTCAAAAAATAAGAGGGCTACCATGTGCAACCGAAATAATAAATAAACGGCGCAAAAATATGGCTCTTATGTACTTGTATCCGTGTGTACCACATCAGAAACTTGAAAATAGTTGTGAAGCAAAAAAGTTTCTCACTGCTTACACAAAGCCATATTCCTCCTTTTATATGCGTCCTCCGCATTTTTAGATAATATTCTGACTTTTACATAATTCCCAAAATCGGACAAAATTCAGAATGCGTTGGGCATATATTCTTCCGAACTTCCCATTCGGCTTACAGCGCACTGATTTCATTTTTCGTTTTTGAGAGATGTCTGTCGCCCGTCAGCTTCCACGGCCGATTTACCCGAAATCGTCACGATTCAGTATCTAAAACTGTGCTCCTTTAAGAAATCTAAGCCAAAATCCCTGATCAGCGCATTGAATTACGTTGGACTCCACAGGTCTCCTGTTTGTTTTGTTTTTGGACCGATTTCGCCAGTTTCCACGGCTGATTCGTCACGACTTTGGTTACGAATTTGCCGTTTTTATAATTTTGTTTGTTTCAACTAATTATGTCCTTGAATTTGGTGGTTGCTACGCATTGTATTCGTCCTGTTGGTGTAGGCCAGGGGTTTTAATGCGCTGTGTCTGAAAGGGTCGGGGAAAAAATTTAACTAAATTTTCAGAATCTACGAATGAAACTATCGTGAGAAACGTTTTTGTTCGACTGCAAAAGTTTCGAAGGTGAAATTTGAATTTCAGACAAAAATTGAAAGGGCGACATTTGAAACCAGGTCAAAACCTTCAAAATTTTGAAAATGACCAATTTTTTGCCCAAAAAAGGATCGTGGCAAAAAAGTAATTGAATTTTTAAAATCTACGGATGAAATTTTCAAAACCTACGAATGAAATTACCCCAGGAAATTATTTTGTTCGGTTATGAAACAACTTTAGACAAAAATTGCCCATTTTTTGCCCAAAAAGGGTCGGGGCAAAAAAGTAACCGGACTTCCAAAATCTACAGCTGAAATTACCCCAGGAAACTTTTTTTTCGGTTACGAAACAATTTCAGACAAAAATTGAAAGGGCGACATTTGAAACCAGGTCAAAACCTTCGAAAATTTGAAAATGCCCAATTTTTTTGCCCAAAAAAGGCCGTGGCAAAAAAGTAGTTGAATTTTCAAAATCTACGGATGAAATTACCCCAGGAAACTATTTTGTTCGGTTATGAAACAACTTTAGACAAAAATTGCCCATTTTTGCCCAAAAAGGGTCGGGGCAAAAAAGTAACCGGACTTTCAAAATCTACAGCTGAAATTACCCCAGGAAATTTTTTTGTTCGGTCATGAAACAATTTCAGACAAAAATTGAAAGGGCGACATTTGAAACCAGGTCAAAACCTTCGAAAATTTGAAAATGCCCAATTTTTTGCCCAAAAAAAGGCCGTGGCAAAAAAGTAGTTGAATTTTCAAAATCTACGTATGAAATTACCCCAGGAAACTATTTTGTTCGGTTATGAAACAACTTTAGACAAAAATTGCCCATTTTTGCCCAAAAAGGGTCGGGGCAAAAAAGTAACCGGATTTTCAACATCTACAGCTGAAATTACCCCAGGAAACTTTTTTGTTCGGCATGAAACAATTTTAAACAAAAATTGAAAGGGCGACATTTGAAACCAGGTCAAAACCTTTGAACTTTTGAAAATGCCCAATTTTTTGCCCAAAAAAGGTCGTGGCAAAAAAGTAATTGAATTTTCAAAATCTACGGATGAAATTACCCCAGGGAACTATTTTGTTCGGTTATAAAACAACTTTAGACAAAAATTGCCCAATTTTTAACCCAAAAAGGGTTGGGCAAAAAAGTAACCGGATTTTCAACATCTACAGCTGAAATTACCCCAGGAAACTTTTTTGTTCGGTCATGACACAATTTTAAACAAAAATTGAAAGGGCGACATTTGAAACCAGGTCAAAACCTTTGAACTTTTGAAAATGCCCAATTTTTTGCCCAAAAAAGGTCGTGGCAAAAAAGTAATTGAATTTTTAAAATCTACGGATGAAATTACCCCAGGAAACTATTTTGTTCGGTTATGAAACAACTTTAGACAAAAATTGCCCAATTTTTGCCCAAAAAGGGTCGGGGCAAAAAAGTGACCGGATTTTCAACATCTACAGCTGAAATTACCCCAGGAAACTTTTTTGTTCGGCATGAAACAATTTTAAACAAAAATTGAAAGGGCGACATTTGAAACCAGGTCAAAACCTTTGAACTTTTGAAAAAGCCCAATTTTTTGCCCAAAAAAGGTCGTGGCAAAAAAGTAATTGAATTTTTAAAATCTACGGATGAAATTACCCCAGGAAACTATTTTGTTCGGTTATGAAACAACTTTAGACAAAAATTGCCCAATTTTTGCCCAAAAAGGGTCGGGGCAAAAAAGTAACCGGATTTTCAACATCTACAGCTGAAATTACCCCAGGAAACTTTTGTTCGGCATGAAACAATTTTAAACAAAAATTGAAAGGGCGACATTTGAAACCAGGTCAAAACCTTTGAACTTTTGAAAATGCCCAATTTTTTGCACAAAAAAAGGTCGTGGCAAAAAAGTAATTGAATTTTTAAAATCTACGGATGAAATTACCCCAGGAAACTATTTTGTTCGGTTATGAAACAACTTTAGACAAAAATTGCCCAATTTTTTTTCAATTTTTAACCCAAAAAGGGTTGGGCAAAAAAGTAACCGGATTTTCAACATCTACAGCTGAAATTACCCCAGGAAACTTTTTTGTTCGGTCATGACACAATTTTAAACAAAAATTGAAAGGGCGACATTTGAAACCAGGTCAAAACCTTTGAACTTTTGAAAATGCCCAATTTTTTGCCCAAAAAAGGTCGCGGCAAAAAAGTAATTGAATTTTTAAAATCTACGGATGAAATTACCCCAGGAAACTATTTTGTTCGGTTATGAAACAACTTTAGACAAAAATTGCCCAATTTTTGCCCAAAAAGGGTCGGGGCAAAAAAGTAACCGGATTTTCAACATCTACAGCTGAAATTACCCCAGGAAACTTTTTTGTTCGGCATGAAACAATTTTAAACAAAAATTAAAAGGGCGATATTTGAAACCAGGTGAAAACCTTTGAACTTTTGAAAATGCCCAATTTTTTGCCCAAAAAAAGGTCGTGGCAAAAAAGTAATTGAATTTTTAAAATCTACGGATGAAATTACCTCAGGAAACTATTTTGTTCGGTTATGAAACAACTTTAGACAAAAATTGCCCAATTTTTGCCCAAAAAAGGGTCGGGGCAAAAAAGTAACCGGACTTTCAAAATCTACAGCTGAAATTACCCCAGGAAACTTTTTTTTCGACTACGAAACAATTACAGACAAAAATTGAAAGGGCGACATTTGAAAATAGGTCAAAACCTCCGAAATTTTGAAAATGCCCAATTTTTTGCCCAAAAAAGGGTCGTGGCAAAAAAGTAATTGAATTTTTAAAATCTACGGATGAAATTACCCCAGGAAATTATTTTGTTCGGTTATGAAACAACTTTAGACAAAAATTGCCCAATTTTTGCCCAAAAAGGGTCGGGGCAAAAAAGTAACCGGATTTTCAACATCTACAGCTGAAATTACCCCAGGAAATTTTTTTGTTCGGTCATGAAACAATTTCAGACAAAAATTGAAAGGGCGACATTTGAAACCAGGTCAAAACCTCCAAAATTTTGAAAATGCCCAATTTTTTGTCCCAAAAAAGTTCGGGGCAAAAAAGTAATCGGATTTTCAAAATCTACGGATGAAGTTACCCCAGGAAACTATTTTTTTCGGTTTTGAAACAACTTTAGACAAAAATTGAAAGGGCGAACACTCAAAACCCAGTGAAAACCCTGCGAACTTTTAAAAATGCCCGATTTTTTACCCAAAAACAAGGTTTGGGTAAAAAATTAACCCAATTTCCGAAATCTCCGGATGGAATTACCCCAGGAAACATTTTTGTTTGACTGTCAAAATGTCGCAGGTAAAAATTGAAAGGGGTAACACATCTTGATGACATAGCTGAAAAAAAAAAGGAGACAGAAGAATAAGTAACCAAGATTTCAGAATAGGTAATTCGCGTCTAGAACGTACGTAAAGAAGTCTGGCGCAAATTTTTCTTCGGCACAGTTTGCAACTTTGGCAGGTCTCTTCGTGTGCACAGTATCAAGTTTGCAGCATGTATGTTCGTTGCTGCAGGACAGCGACTAAATTTTGAAAACGCGCGCAGGTCCATATTCAGCCATATAATGCGTGATGCGCTGTCCGCTCGCTTCGCTCGCTCGCGCATCCGCATGATTGGATTCAGGTGTCAAAATAAGACACTTAAATACCGTCAAGGTAAATACGTTTTCACAGCCTGTTTTCTGAAAATTTTCTTTTCTGAATTCCAGAAATTTTCTGAAAAAAAGAAGCTTCGAATGCGAATGGCAATATTTCTGTTGAATTTGAACGCCAAAGTCGGTTGCCGAGTGCCGAATATACAAAACATTTGTCAATTCAGACTTTTCTAGCAATAACATTTATTTCCTGTTTTTAGGGCTCATAAGTTGTGATTTACTGTTCAAATAGATTTCCTCGTTTTATTCCAATTTTTCTGTGGCATTCTAACCATAATAAACGCGATGACGACGTTCCTTCTAGATCGACATATCTTCTCCAACTACGTCACCCTGAAATTCAACATAACGTTGCTGGCATTTTTTCGATACTTTTTCTGATAAAAAGTCAATATTTCAAGCCTGTTTGGCGTTGAACGCACTTTAAAAACGTCTCCGGCAGTTTCCGCAGCATAAAATGAAGCAAAACAAAACAAATCTTATGAAGAGATGGCTGACCTTATAAACGGGGGTGAGCTTTTGACCTAGTCAAACTTTTGAATTTCTCAGTTTCCCGCCGTGTGACTTGCAAGTTGCAACTAGAGGTGTTTAAGTGTGGGTGATAATATGATTTATTTTTATGATTTTTGAAATGCTTTAAAAACTGTTTCAGCTGATGGAGCTTTGTTCACGTGATATTTTCCCGTGGCTTTCTGAGTATGGGAAATCGTGCTGACGCATAAAATAGCTGCAACTTTGCCCAGCTTATGTTGGATGTGATATTTAAAAACAGGCGTTTTTTTCTCGTTTTCTGTGAACACGAACATTATTTTTATGTTGAACAACAGCGTTTCGGTTCGTTTTTTATGATTGTGAAGTTGTGGTAATGAAAACAAGAAATTCACCATGGTTGGTTTTGGCTGTGTTAAGTTGGGTAAGTACCGTTTAAATTGCAAAAAAAAATTTTGTTCGACACACAGTTTACTCTTTTTTTTGTTTTTTCTTTTGATTCTGCGACTCAATGCATTTGCAGACGATGAGAGGACATGGGTTTCATGCAGCATGCTGCAATTCAAAATTGTCCAAGTGATCCTCCGGGCCTGTAACATCATTCGGGTGGACTCGGGTCATTCACTGAACAAATTTTGAATTCCCTCGTCATGTCGGAAACTGCCTGAAATCTATATGCACGCGTTGAGAATCGCAGAACCGAAAGATAAGATTGTAATTACAGCTCGCATTCTCTCACAACCGCAAATCGGAAGCAATCCAAAGCAAAAAGAACCGCTGCAACGCACAGTACATGGTCTGCTTACAAGAAACGAGGGAGCAAATCAAGGAGCTCTGTCCGAGATATCTGGAAGGGGCCGCTAATAAATTTAATCAGCAGAAACGACTGCCCAAAGTAGCGAAGCGAAAATGTATGCAGGAACGAACGCGGTGCAGGGAAATCGGTTTTCAAAAAAAACGTTAAAAAATTTCTTTTCTGACGATTTTTTCACTTAAATAGACACGTCATTTTTTGTAATTGTTTTACCACGCAAATTTATAATCATCGTAGATGAAGTTGAATAAAGCAGAAACATCGCGCGAAACATACAAGCGAAAAATTGCAAAAAAAAGTTTGTGTCCATTTTTAAAAAAAAATACCTATTGAAGGTCCTCAGTATTTTTCTGTACATACATTACGTTTTTTTACCGGTTACCCTGCATCGACAGTCAGTATCAAGACCGCCAATGCGAACAATGGTGTGCAACGGAAGCAGGTCGTATGGTCGCCAAAAGCCACTGTGACTGCAGCACCAACGCATGAAGCCGTGACGTGAAACACGTGAAACGATGCGATCAATCTGCTTTTATTGAATGAAAACCGTTGTTAGGCAACCATAAAAACCAGTACAGTTCTTTTTTGGTTGACAAAATAAAATTGAAAAGCCATAGGAAATTGTAAGTGCTTTTGACCATATAATGAAGACAATACAATAAAAACAAAAAATTGCGGATTCACTTGTAATTAAATTTGCGAATTTTACATTTCCTATACTCGAGTTCATCTATCTGGGCCCGTGCCTACGGCCCGGATTAAAAAATCCGTTTTTGATTAAGAGAAATACGCGTCCTTTTAAGGACTTTGGGAAATGCAACCTTTCCGTATTAAGATCGGCTTTTTTAGAATACCGAACCACCCCTCCTAAACACAGTTTTTGAAAAGTTCTCAAATTTTAGCAAAATTAGCACCAGTCGAACCGCCTTGATGCGCTGAGTTCAAAAATCATATTTATTTTTTAATTTGACCTAATTTTATGTTTCAAAAACGGAAAACCGTTTTTTGGGGGGACCGTTAGAAAAATGGCTCTAACTCGCCTCTGCGTTTAGCTATTAACAAAATTCAAAAACCAATCGATTTCGCTTGTACGCGCGCGCATTTTTTATGTTAATATTATTTTACAAAAAAATGCTGTTTGCAAAAACTGTGCCTAGAGGTGTGGAGGCCGGGTCGGTCGACTCAAAAAGCTAGTCTTAAAGCAGGAATTTGAATCCATAAAAACTAAAAACAAAGACTACCGTATTACCTCTATTAAACCCCCCCCCCAAAATTAAACCCCCCCCCCAAAAATAAACCCCCACCCCCTCGACAAGTTTCCAAATAATCCCCCCCCCAAATAATCCCCCAATAATGGGGGATTATTGAAACCTGTTTGAAACACATACCCAGAGAATTCAGTGGCTGGTTGCAGTGAAAATGATGAAATTGTGCTACCAAAGGCCCCAAATGGATGAGTTAATGGTAATTTCATTACAAAAGGCTGTTGTAAAAGGAAATTTCTATGTAGAGTAGAAGTTTCTGCAACTTCCTTCCTGCCATGGAAGGTATTTTTGCCATTTTGCCCACTCCTAAAAATGGTTTCCAAATAAACCCCCCCCCAAAATAAAGCCCCCCCCCCCAAAATAAACCCCCACCCCCAGAAGTCGCTGAAGAAATAAACCCCCATGGGGGTTTATTAGAGGTAATACGGTAAGTTCCAAATAAGTGTTCCGAGTTTCAGCGTAATGACAAGCACGAGCAATTTTAACTTTGCTATTTTATTTTTTGGCCCACCCTGTATCGTATTTATATTTAAATGTACATGTTCGGTGGAGGTGGTCCACTTCCTCTTGAACACAGGAAAGAAAAAAATCCGAAACCAATTTGATCCTTTTTCACCTTGTGAAAAAGACTTGGTTTAGGATTAGGATTAGATTTAGGATGGGGAACCTAGAACGACTTTATTGCGAGCAACATCTAATCGAAAATCAAAATCATTTTTGAAACGATTGTTTTTAAATAAGAATACCGATCACCCTGTATTTGTATGTACATCTTTGTGCTGCGGGCGTAACACATGCTTCAACAAGCATCATTGACACCCCCAACCATAATAGGGTAGACCGGCGTTCAAGAAAATCCTTTTTGAAAAGCTCAAAGCCACATAAAACTTTATTGTTCGTTTTATTGTCTTTCATGTTTCACTACTTCCGACGACCATCAGACTGACAATTACATTTTTCAGATGTTCTGTTGTTGTTGGTTCATAAACCCAAGTTTTATTTTGCTTTCTGTAATTTCCCCTTTTCATAGTTTGCTTTACTGACTCAATCAAAAGCATAAGTCAAGAAATGGTTTTTCATTTTTTCCCGGTTTTTTGGATCCATTTCAGGACATTCAGGTTGAACAGTCTGTCACTGTCTCCCAGTTTGTCTTGTTTTACAAACGTCTGACTCTTTGTGGCAAGAACGGGTTCTTGCTTCCTTGAGTGACACTGGAAATCTTTGAAGGGTAACTCCCAGTTTAGCGCGAAGCGGTTCAACAGAAAAACCAGCAAAACGAATACTTTTCTTTCTTTTCTGCTAGTTTTTTGGTTATTTTTTAAATTGGGTTCATGGGAGAATGAATCAGAGCAGCAGCCTTCTCATTGCAGAGGAAGAGAGATTTCTGTGGTTAAAATTGTTCGACCATGAAAAGAGTTGCGCTACTTTTTGCGTTCATGACAGTCGCTGTATGTGGAGTGCACTGCTGCACTAGAAAATGGTTGACCAGTGAAGAAAACGGAGATGTTCAGAAAGAATTTCAAAAAGACCAACCAGTGGACCGCGTCTGGACTGGTAGGACCAGCTAAAGAAACATGAGTATTATTGTTTTTCATTTTGGTTCTGCGACTCAATGCGCACATAATGGCCGAATAAATAAGGCAGTCCTTGTATTCTCAATCAAGCGGGATCAGTCACACACTAACTACGATGTTTTTTTCATGAACGCCAACATTATTCCCAATCGTGTGCGCAAGGAAGAAAAAGATTGAACGCAATAGCACGAAGAATCAATTACCGTATTACCCTCATTAACCCCCCCCCCCACCATTAATCCCCCACCAATAAACCCTCACCCCCACGACAAGTTTCCGATTAATCCCCCCCACAAATAATCCCCCATGGGGGTTAATTGGAAACCTGTTTGAAACACATACCCGGCGAATTTAGTGGCTGAATGCAGTGACATTGGTGAAATTGTGCTACCAAAGGCCCCAAAGGGATGAATTAATGGTAATTTCATTACAAAAGGCTGTTACAAAAGGAAATCTCTGTGAAAAATAGAAGTTTCTGCGACTTTCTTGCCTGCCGTGCAAGGTATTTTTGCCATTTTTCAACCCCCCCCCCTAGAATTTGTTGTAAATAACCCCCCCAATATGCCCCCCAAAATAAACCCCCACCCCTAAAAATCGCTGATGTATTAATCCCCCATGGGGGTTTATTGGAGGTAATACGGTAATTAAAAAATGTCAAATTTGACACGCAGCTGAGTTTCTGCTGAACGTCTTTTTCTTTCTTTCAAATTTGGCGCGCTCCTTGCACCCTGAAAAAAAGCTGCCCTGTTTACTCGGCTATTCCGTACATTATCTAAAAATGCGGGAGACGCATATAAAAGGAGGAATATGGCTTTGTGTAAGCAGTGAGAGACTTGGCTCGACAACTCTTTTTAAGTCTCTGATGTGGTACACACGGATACAAGTACATAAAAGCTATATTTTTTTCGCCGCGTTTGTTTTACTGAAAAGTTTAAAACAGTTTTAAAATTATTTTTTAACTGTCCTTTCCAGTTTAGTCCTAAATCGCATCATGTGCGAAATTCTGTGCAAATTCCGTGCAGAACTTTTGTAAATCAAGAATCTGTAAATTCTGTGCAAAAACAGAAAAATCAGAGACTGCAAAACATTGTTTCATGTGGTTTTATCGTTGCTAACGTACGCATCGCTGTGTACACACCAGCATCAGTGACAAAAAGGTGTTGTCTTCCGTTGATTTTCAGCCTTTTTACCAAACTCTAGTGGCAGGATAAACTGTCTGTCCCGTGAGTCGTTGCCTCTGCCACAGAAGGAGACCTTGCGTTCCCTAATGCCTCTGCGATACACTTTGTCCTGGGCGAACCAGTATCAGCGAGCTGAAGTCTGATCGTTAATTTAGTGGTTTTAGTGGTTGCTAAATGCCCGAACTACCGCAAATGTTGTAGTTTTAATTGTGTACAAAGTACAGGGTGTCCCAAAAAGAACATAACAAAAGTAAATGGCTCGTGCGGCCGACTGGATGCACGTGAAGCCGTGAAATTTGAAACACTTTTAGAAATAAGGAACACATTTTGTGTGTTCAAATTTTATCCTGAAACTCTACTTTTTCAATAATATTTTAGCAGAAATACGTAAAAACTCAAAAATCACCTAAATTCAGTTTTTTTGACTCAAGATAAACATCATTGTCGTCATCGAGAATCTCATCTGGCAGTGGCACAAGCTCATCGTCAGCTTCAACTTCACTGATGTCATCATGTTCATGCTGCTCACCGTCGTTCAGTTTCATTTTTCTCGGCTGCTCAATGTGTTTTCCATTGTTCTCAATGAACGACGACATTCGATGTTTGAAACTGATGCTCACTTTCTGGTGCAGCGCCCGATAATCGATGATTTTTTCTCACACCGCTGCAGTGGTGGGCGCCGAAAATGTCCCGCATTATCCGTCAGATGCCCCCAAACGGAGAAGTCAAAGGCTTCATGTCCGGACTCCTCTCGGGCCATTCAATTCTGCCCATGCGGCCGATCCAGCGGTCACCGAACGACGCCGACAGCCACTCGCACACTTGTTTCAATTTTCCTCTTGACTTATGGGTTTGGGGCACCTGAAGGAAATTGTGTACCGTTCGGTGCCCAACATTTTGGACATTTTGAAAACCAAAATTCGCAGTGGTGTGCAAAAAATCGATCGGGCGCTGCACCAGAACTGCTCCTCAATTTCGAACACCGAATGTCGGCAATCATTGAGAACAATGAAAAAGACATTGAGCAGCTGAAAAAAGTGAAACTAAAGGGTCGAGAGGGTAAATCTGACGAGATCAGTGAAGACGAAGCTAAAGATGAACTTGCGCCACTGTCATATGTGAATCTCGATGACGACAACGATAATTATCCTGAGTCAAAATGCTGAAGTTAGATGATTTTTGAGTTTTTACGCATTTCTGCTAAAAAGTTATTGAAAAAGTAGAATTTCGGGATAAAATTTTGACACACAAAATGTGTCCCTTTTTTCTAAAAGTGTTTCAAATTTCACGGCTTCACGTGCAACCAGCCGGCCGCACGAGCCATTTACTTTTGTTATGTTTTTTTTGGGACACCCTGTACATGTGCAACCGAAATAGTGAATAAACGGCGCAAAAATATGGCTCTTATGTACTTGTATCCGTGTGTACCACATCAGAGACTTGAAAAGAGTTGTCGAGCCAAGTCTCTCGCTGCTTACACAAAGCCATATTCCTCCTTTTATATGCGTCTCCCGCATTTTTAGATAATATTCTGACTTTTAAATAAGTCCCAAAGGTCGGACCAAATTCACATCTCGTTGGTCACACATTCTTCTAAACCTCGGATACCTCAGGTTTTCATTTTTCGTTTTTGGGCCG